>VYZW01007507.1:3572-65179 GCA_013401315.1 Balaeniceps rex | reverse complement strand
TCTCATAAAAGACTTACTGACTAAATACTTCTAACACAGAAAAATGGATTAAGATACATATTAGAAACCATAGCAGTCAAAAGTAAAAAAGCATTTTGTGCCATTTCCCAATCTCTTTGTAAAGGTAAACAAATTGGGCACAGTCATCCAAACTCTCTCTGGTTTACATTTTCGTCAATGATTGTGATAAGCACTCTGACAGTATCAGAGAAACTGGGATCTACACTTAAATAACAACTCCCAAAATGAGGTATGACACACTTGTCTACCAATTTAGACATCCCCACCTGAACCTGAAGCCCTAGGCTCCCTTTACAGCTGGTTCTGCATCTCTGTTTTAGGATTACCTGTACCATGCTCTACACTAAATGATCAAATTGATTCACTTATAATAAAGGAATGCAGAGCTTTCAGCATACTGAGAGAATAGTTTGGCAACTCGAAAAAACAAACCCTCAATTTACAGGAAAAATAATTAGAGTCACTAAAAAGGTGAATGAAAAATTGTATATGACCTTTGATCATTTAGGTCTCCATCCTTTTTTTTTCCCTCACAGGCTATTCACAAATTCCTTTAATTCATGTTTAGCACTTCTTCTTTGAACATTGATTCTTGCTTTCTTTAATACCAAAAGTAACAAATTTAGGCTGGATTAAAGAGAATAATAATGTTCTTTTTTTAGTATGTCACACGGCCCCAACTCTTTCCAAGCCAAATGATATAAAAGTTAGCTATCCTAGAGGAGGTGGCCAAACACTAACTCACATAATCAAGCTATGTTATTTTTTCTCTTGCTATTATCATGTTTCCTCCAAATGTAATTAAAAATGGATGAAGCATGTAATCCAATATGACTTAGTAGACTACTTCCTCAAACAGAGCTGCAGATAGTTTGAGGGAAGAGCATTCAGATTAATTAATAAAGCAAATGCTTTTAGATTTACATAGGATGTTTTCATTTCATTATAAATGGCCTGCCTGTGCAGTAGTCAAGAAATACTGTATTTTCCCTCCACCGTAAAAAGATTTGGTACTAATTGCTCAAAGTGCATTGGTGGGAATAAAATCCATCGTGTTTGAACAAGGAATAGATATCATTTAACATGCAAAAAGCATAAGATGGTATTAGCTTCTAATATGAAAAATAATTGTTCTTACTGATATTATGAAAACAATTAATTTCCCTTTTACAACAGAACATGAAATTTATAGGCTGATAGCTTGGAAAGCACAATGGTAGTGTGTGGCTGAATTCATTTAGTCTAATGTGGGTAGGTAGAAGTTATATACAGAAAAAATCCAGGTCTTTTTTCCCAAGGATTCTGTGCTCAAAGCTTGTTTAAATAGACCAGTTTCATCCTAGTACTGGGAAGTTCAAGCACCATGGGAAGCTCTGGGACAAAATCAGCCATAGAATAGACAGCCCTATAAATTGACCATCATGGATAACTTATTTATATGATATCTTCTGGGCAGAATCACAGTTCCCACATAAATATTAGGTATTTCCTACTTTGCAAGTAGTTCAGAAACAGTCCTAGCCACAGGCCAATGTACAGTCTATGATTAGAGCGCCTGATGAAAGAAGAGAAATACACATTTGTTAAATTCAGATGTTTGTTGGTCTTAATAGTAATAATGGTCATCAGTCTACCTGCTGACACAGAACAGTGATTTACAGACATCATGATAAAAGGGGTGTTTAAGGAAATATTTAAATGAGAAAAAGATAAGAAATATGCACATTTTTGATTGAGAGCTCTTCCCAAACACAGGAAACAGACTATCACAACACAACTGATCATCTGACAGCATATGTTGATTGCACAGTGGTTTAAAAGTATAAATTACATGTCATGAGAGAGAAAACAAGGAATTGGGTAAACCAAAAGAAACAACTCATTTGAAAATAGGTGGTAGGTACATTGGTTAAATGTTCTCCCTTCTTCCTGTACTACTGTCAACAAGCTCAGGGCAAACCTACAATGAAACTGTGGAAAACCTGCTGTTAAAGCTATATCCTAAACCTATGAAATGCTCTCTCTTTAACTGCCTGTTGGCAGACAAAATAGCTGAAAGGCTGAAGAGCTGAAAAGAGGATGCACCACAGAAATCCTGGTGTTTCCACAAAGTCAAGAATTTGTTAGATTTGTTGACATTACTCTCTTGCTTTTAAGAATTGCTATTGCTCCTGACCAATTAGTGAAAGACGACAATCTTAAATCTGCAACTTAGTGAAATTCTCACAAGACCAAAAAACCCTTCAGCCTTATAACAGGAGAACATGTTACCTGACAGTCTGTGGGGGTTCCCAGGAGTTTCTCATCTCATGTTTTTTTGATCTTTAATGGGAATGATTCCAAAAATATTTCATCTGGTCTTCTTATTTATTGATTATTCTGCCTAGTGCAATATTGCTCTGCTTCCTTTAATCCATTGTTGTTAAACATCTTAGTTCTGGGAGATGCTTTGGACAATGGGCTAAACCCAAGTTTTAATTAGTCTTTGAACATAAGTGTTTTACTTCACTCAGTAGGCTTAAAAAGGTGGGGTTCTATCTTGCATCATCCTTATGCTTAAAATGCTCAGTGAAATGAACTTCCAAGTTTATTAACACCCATAAATTGTCTCCTTTCTGAGCTAACAATAAAGCAAAAATGGAAGACTAGTCAGTGTTCTTTCTCAGGTCCATAGCTCCATAGCAGCCCAAGCTCTAAAGGTCTTCCGAGTCAGACAATCCAGGGTGGCTACTGCGGTACATCTAAATCATGCAACTGTAAAATACTTACAGCTCTGCAGCCTGTATTAGATACTGACTTGGTGTCAGGACAAGATCTGGTGGACCCTCTTCCTTCAATGCATTCTGGTTCCTACCAGAAGTAAAACTAGACACAGAAGCAGTGAGGAGGGTAGCTGTGTATTCAGATGGACCCCTGCATCTGGATGCTCTGAAGACCAAGAGTGCTGGGTTCCTTTTTATTTTACAAAAGCTTTCAAAAATGTTGGAGAGTTAGTTTTACCTGATCACATTTTGAAGTACTGAAAAGCAAGCGTTTTCCTTTACTCATTTTCTGTTAGGATAACCATTTAGGATCGCTCTCAAATAGAAAAAGACAAATGAGAGCTTTCAAAGAAAAAACAAACAGCCTATCAGCATGGCTGAGGGACGATTAACTATTTTATGAAATATCCTGTCTTATTTTCCTTTATGAAAAGCCTGTAAGAACAGTGCATCCTTAGCCATGATAACCTGGCAACTGCGGTTACAGTCTCCCACATTACCTCATTAACAATCGGTAGCCATGTACAAAGTTGTTATTTACAATGAATATTGTTTCCTTCAATGGGACTTGAAGGAAACCACAAGATCTGGCAGTCCTCTGTGCCTTCGTGTTATTTACTGGAGCTGGCTGAGCAAACTGGAGGGTGTTGGAGTGTCCAGTAAGGTGTATAAATAGTTTCCCAGCTGCTGTGGAGATTCAAAAAATTAAGAACTATAGAACAAACTGTGTTGGAGGAAAACATATCGAATAAAATCACTGGGATCTTTCCATTTAAAAATCTGAACCATCACTGATTTCTCAGGTTAGAAGATGTGACCAGCTCTATTTCTTAGTCAGGCTTCGATTTCAGCATCACTGTCTCAAAGATCAAGCAAGTAACTCCAATGTTTGATAGCAGTTCATTCTGCTCCAGCTGAAGTGAGCTGTGTTGCAACACTACAAGTAAAGCACCCACATAATTCAGGTGCTTCCATACTTTTTAAAAATATGCTTTCTGGCCTTTTATATCATACCCCCAACACAACCACTGACGTAATTTTGCTCAAGATCTTTCTTTCTTAATTATATATTTTTTTTTGTTTGAGTGATTAATTAGTTAACACATTTGTTTTGGGAAATGTATTATTTCAGTGTAGGGCAGAGTACAGCAGCCGCCAGTATTAGCACAGCAATACCTATCTGCAACAAAACATCTGCTAGATCATTTCACAAAGAAAAGAGCAGCCCACGTAGACACTGAGCAAGCACACCGGCTGTACCCTGAGGCACTGTTCAGCAAAGTTTGGAAGGAGAGGAGGTGTTAGGTTTGCTTTACGTTGGTTTTCCAGAAACTAAACACAATGGGCAAACTTGAGTCCTGTTATAAGCTGATACATTCTGCAGCTGAGTTTCCTTATGCCTCATTTAGATTTCTCCCAACAAAATGGGAAAGTATAGCTCTGGAATTTGTCCCAGCAGTTAGACCACTATACAGTTGGGAAAGAACACCAGTTTTGCTCAGAGCATGCTTTTCAATAATACAAGCAGCAACAGGATAAATCTGAGTCTGTTATTATGTCTCTATTTAAAGAGAAAGCTAAGGTAACCAGATTATAGGCAGAGAAAAGAGAAATGGAAGGAGTGAGATAGTTCCATAGTAAAGAACATAGCAAAGGAGTATCTCATGAAAGATGGGTGTATGTGGGATGGTATCCCCACTTTTACTTAACAGTGATTTCCTGCAAAACTATCTGTTGCTGACAGAGGAGGAAATATCTGTGGAAATTTGAACTAAATACTTCATTGTCACCCAAGCCTGTACTAACCTTCAAGTAAAATACCTTGAGTAGTGAAAATAAAGTAAATCAGACCTTGTGTAGTTTATCATAATTTAATAACAGAAGTTAAAAATATTATTAGAGAGATAGATAATGAGAACCCCCACAAAAATCTGGGCCAAAAACTAAGACCTTTTCTAACAATTTCTGAACCAAATGGTCCCAGTTTTAGGGTCCAGTAAAGCCTAGCTTAGTGAAAGACAAAATCAACGATTGTGTTCATTTTATCTGGAGTATTCATTGCCCCAGGGAGGTTTGCAGTCCCAGGAAAAGTGAAAAGTCATGCAGACCACCCACAGCTGTGGTTTGCTGTTGTTTGCTGGTCTCTGATCAAACGGGTCTGCAGGCAGACAGGCAGAGGTCCAGCTGCACCTCTGCCCTGCTGAGGAGCTACAGCTGCTCTGGTAACCCCTGCCAGGCACAGGTATACCTGTAATCCCTCTTCCTCATTGCCAGTGGAAAAGCCCTGCAGAAGTTTGGGGTGGCTGGAAACAGGGAGCTTTGGGGGACCCAAAGTGTGGTCATGGATTCTGCCATCACCCCCTCCCTCTAGCAGGGGCACAGGCTGACCGACAGGAAGGGGCTTGAGCTGGTCCTCCCATTTCCTTTTCTGTACCCCTGTGGGCCTCTTCTCAAAACCCAAATGTCACCATTTCCCACCAGAATAAATAGCAAAGTCTGAATTAATGCCTCATTGAGAAAGGCAGTGTTGTTTTTTAATTAAGGAAACACTTTGGCTCCATCACTGGTATTTTTATCAGCTAGGTTTATTTTCCTAAAAGAAGTGTTCAGTGGAGTCTGTCTGTTTCTTTTCAGTTTTCAACAAGAAGCAAAGCTTGTCAGGAGAGGCAATATCTTCTGACATTAAAACATCAGCTGGTCTGCTAGGAGACATTCTCCCTTGTCTCACTCATGCCTGTGTGAGCTTCCTCACTTATAAATCCCAACAGTACTACAACTTTTTGGTTTAGGCAGTTCTGTGATTCCTGAATTTTTAAAAACGGCCACTTCCAGTGGAGGGAGGTGGGGGGAAAGGCATCAGCTGTTACACCGAAAATCCTTACCTCTTTTACTGTGCCTTTTTTGATTTGGAATGTGACTGAGGCATAATTAAAAGTCATAATAAAAAGGATAAAAGCAAGAGCATTTCTTCATTTTTGCAAAGAAATCTTGCAGGAATCTTTTCTATACAGGAGTCACCTATCTGTTTGAGTGCACGAGGAGAAGAAGGATGGGGGATGGAACACCTCTCCTATGAAGAAAGGCTGAGAGAGTTGGGCTTGTTCAGCCTGGAGAAGAAAAGGCTCCAGGGAGACCTTACAGCAGACTTCCAGTACCCAAAGGGGGCCTAAAGAAAGATAGGGACAAACTTTTTAGCAGGGCCTATTGTGATAGGACAAGGGGTAATGGTTTTAAACTAAAGGTGGGTAGATTTAGGCTAGATATAAGGAAGAAATTTTTTACAATGAGGGTGGTGAAACACTGGAACAGGTTGCCCAGAGAGGTGGTAGATGTCCCATCCCTGGAAACATTGAAGGTCAAGTTGGATGGGGCTCTGAGCAACCTGATCTAGTTGATGATGTCCCTGCTCATTGCAGGGGGTTGGACTAGATGACCTTTAAAGGTCCCTTCCAATCCAAACTATTCTATGATTCTATGATAGAAATAGTTAAAGCAAAGGAAATGGAAAGGAGCAGTCTGGCAGTACCACCATACTTTTTAATATCTTTCAAGTCTTTAATTACCTTTGTCATTTGGTGCCTATCAGTGTAAAATGGAAGTGTTAAATTCCCTCAGAACAGACTTTATTAACCGAGCCTTCAGTTTGTACATGTGCGTGCAAACGTGCTCCTCTTCTTTACCTTT
Source organism: Balaeniceps rex (assembly GCA_013401315.1). Classification (NCBI taxonomy): domain Eukaryota; kingdom Metazoa; phylum Chordata; class Aves; order Pelecaniformes; family Balaenicipitidae; genus Balaeniceps; species Balaeniceps rex. Next base: position 58,712 of record VYZW01007507.1, on the reverse strand, counting down.
GCAATTCAGAGCCGAGTGTGCCTGTCTATTTGATAGCTGTTGACTGAATGCTACAACAGTCTGCTGGACCTTTAGTTATGTATTTATCAAGGACTGTGGTGCCTGAATGGGAATTAGAAGTAAGTAATTAGTCACAGACTGAATGAATTTACAAGACAAATTGGTGCTGACAATCCCATGATTCAGACAGTATTTTATAATTATTGACTTAAGATAGGTTCTAATTTGTTTTAAAAAGATAATGGCTTGAGTATGAAATAAATGGAATTGTATTCATTAAGTCCTGAACTCTCTTGCTTAAAATATCATTTCTTCTTTTGTCTTTGGCCAATAAAACACCCCATTCTTTATTCACTTTGTGACAGCAGGCATCGGTGAGTTTAGAGGAAAACAGTTGTGGCTTCCTGCTTCATTTTCCAGACCCTGGGCTCAGGTGGGGTTAATGTAGGCTACATTACATCACCTATGTGATATGAATTCGTGCTCATGCTTTAAGGATCTTTCCCCACACAAGACCACTTTGGGTTTTTGCAGCAGCCTCCTCAACACCCAGCATGACACATCTACCTCTGCTCCCTGACCTTCAAGAAAGAAGAATAAAGGACAATTTGAGGAAACAAAGGAAAGAGTCGGCTTCATTTGCACATTATGACACTGGAAATTAATAATTATGAAGGAGAGACTTTTTTCCAGGCCATTTCATCTCCCTAAAATATGTTAGCTTATTTGTTTCTATTCTGGTAGAGTTTTTTTCAAACCAGTTGGGATATACAAAGAGAAAACCTAATATCCTTGAAGAGGGGTTTTGTGGGTGTTGTATCGACTTAGATGAATTTTGTTGACTGGGCTTTGGAAAACACAAGTTGTTTCCTATTTGGAGAGGTTTAAGTCTCCAAGTCCAGCGCTCAGGGGTAGCTCTCTCGATTTACAACATACAGGGGAAAACTTGAAATGTAATGTCAGAAGTGGACAAAATAAAAGCATAGTAAGGAGGATAGTAGTAATGCCAGAATTCTTTCCCCACTGCCCCAGTTTCTTAACTAGTGAAATAAATTTAGTCTTGGCATGAGTGAATGTAACACCCACAGAAGTCAATAGGAAATCTGACATTTATACCAGGACTCTGCTGACAGTTTATGCTTCTTGTCATTTGCATTTTTCACATTCAGTAGGGTGAAATAGGAGGAAAGGAAAGGAATGGAAAAGTGGTGGTGGTGGTGGTGGGGAAGGTAAAATGACAAGTATAGTACAAAATTATAAAATTTGAATAGACAAATACAATAAAACTTTTTAGAATTTGAACCTGAGAACTTGGGAAAACACTGAAATGGCCTAGTTATATTAATGATTAAAAAATGCATGTTCCCAAAGCAACTTCAGGCAGGACTCCATGAACTCTACTTACCGGTGTGACTTTTTAATTACTGCTTCTAAATTATCTTTCCATTTGCTAAACCCCACTCGGTTTATGCTGGACTCCTACAGTGTACAAGAATTTCCTGAGTAGCATGATCAGATCTTATTCCCTCATTACACAAGCCTACACTCAGTTTGGCTGTAGTTCTTCATCACATAATGGTCAAATTAAAAGGGGGAAAAATAAGCAGAAAAAATGTAAAACTTTAATTGCAAATTTATCCCTTACCAGAGGACCATGGGAGTTCTGTTATTTTATTTCCATTACCAACAAATTTGCAATTTGTTTGTTACTTTGAGAAGAGATTATGCAATCAAATTTGGGTTTGGATGTAATTTTCTGGTTTTGCCAGCAAGTTGGAATAGGGAATTCCTTAACCTTGAGCACTTCTAGCCACAGAAAGTCTCATCTGTTTATAGTTTTGAAGTTCAATTTAAAATCCCATTTAAAAAGTACTCCATCAATATTAAAAACCAAGGAAATATTTAAAAACTTATAAAATTTTAGTGGTATAATGCATATCCATAGTCAGGCCACCGCCTCACATCTCAGGAAGTCATTCTGGTGAGCAGGATGTCTTATCATCTCAGCAAAGAAAGGACATAAAATACCAGCTTGGACTGGAAGAGGAACATTTCCTTGCTTTCCCATGGAAAAAGCAAACTACTCCTCCACTCTGAATTCCTGAAAACAATGAGCAGATCTTGTCCCTCCATCACCCAATACAGGTCTGCTGTTGTTGATTGCATAATTATGAATTACAAAAAGAAATAAAGAAGTACAGAGAAGGCAAGGGTAGCTTTCTTGCCACTAAGAATTCATACCAGAGCACAGCAGCCACCCAAACATCTTCAATCCACTCCGACCCTTCCAGCCCAGGTCTGTCATGAGGCCAGGGTTGTCTCCCACCACCTGCAGTTCCCTTGCACAGTTCATCTGTAATAATCCTCCAGGCATTAGGGTGTTCCTGTCATACAAGGGAAAAAAAAATAGAAACAAAAAGCAAGTCTACAAACACTAACTTAGCTGGATTTTGTTAGTACAGCAAGATCTGCACGTAATTTTCATAAGGGAAGAACAAATACAAAAGGCACATAATTTAGCTTTGTTTTTTTATATCTGAAAATAAGTCCAAAAAGCTTGTTTCCTTTGTTTAATAGGTACGTGCTATTTGCGTCTGTCATGGCGTATTGACACTGTGGCAAATTTAGACCAGTGACTTTATTTGAACTGGAGATCTGGATGCTCCACCTCTGCTGGTTTAATTTGCTTCACTCCACAACTGCCTTGCAAATATGGCATGAAAGTTTCCAAAGAATTAAAGCAAATCTGCTAATGGCTGATCCCAGAGGAAAAAAAACCCTCCCTGCTCTTGTTCACTTATAGATTTATCTTCTAAGCTCTGTTATTTTACCAACCAGAAGACACTGCTCTGCTTTGAGTTGCAGTAAAAGTAGATACAAGTGCATAACATATAGTTCATCCCATGATGTATTATTTTTGGACTGCTGCCAGAGAGGAGGAAGAAGAGTCAGTACAGAAACAAAGTTATTTTTTCTTTCAGGATAAAAATAAAAATATCTTTCCACTGCCACCAGGCTTGTAAAAAATATTTTGCAAAAGAAAGCTTAGCCAAAATAACATACAAGGGAAGGTTTTACAACGATGGTATCTAATTAACTCCTAACCCTAAACAGAGCACAAGAATCTCCCAGAGTCAATCATGTTCCAGTAGAAATCCATTCTGGTCCAGAAATGCACTCAGGACAACTTCATTCACTGAGAGGTTCAGAGGTATTTGGTTTTGTGACTTTGGGTTACTGATAAACTTAAGGTCCCAAGCATGTGTTACTTCATTTTTGAAAACCACCGTGCTGTCAAGCTCCATGCTCTCCACCCAGAATGTATCTCCCTGGGTGCAGTGGAGAGCATGCTATATAATACAGGATAATGCTATATTATTACAGTACTTACTATATACAGCCAGACAAATCAAATTACAAATGTATTTATCCATACCACATTTTCTAGTAAGCCGTGTAACCAATTCCTTATATGTCTGAGGTTTGAAGGAAAAGAGTGTGAGAACTTGGTGTACAGTGGACTGCCACTTTGTACTACATGTTGAGCCAAATTTTTAAGGGGCTCAGATCTCTTTAAGCCTGATTTTTTTCACCTTTCCAGACCATTGCAGGTATGTCTGGATGCCGGATGGGTGGTAGAGAGGAAACATAGGCATCTGTCTGGGGGAGGGTTTCTCCTGGTTTTGCCAGAACAACAAATAGTAAAACATCCAGATGCAACAGCGTGTGCAACTGACTGTTCCTCCCAAACTTTCTCTGGCGTTGGTAGAGACTACCAAAGCTGAAAAGAGCAAAATGAGTCTTCAGCTTCATTGCACAAGATGTTAGACATAGATGAGAAAGAAATTTGGCTAGAGCATGCCTGGGAGGAAAAATGACAGAGAAGGGTGAACCAGCACAGCACTCTGGCTGTTTTATGTTCCCAAAATGTATGCAGTCTCAGGGAATGTACATTTCAAGCACATTTTCCATTCCTGGTGAAATGACTTTCCTGATACTGGGCAGCAGCTAGACTTCTGGACAGGTAATGATCGAGGCCCATATTCATAACAAATTTTAACTTCCACAAGCAGAATCTCACAGCCTCAGCTGTTAGGGTATGGGTCTTGATTCCAGTCTCAGTAGTTACTTATTTGTCGGGCTCAGACATCTAACATGTGAATGTCCCATGTTCCAAATGAAATACTGCAAAGACCAGAACAGTTACCTTGTTTGATCTCCCTCTTAAATAGACTCCTCAGAATAAGTGGTGTTTGTCTCATTATTGGGTTCTAACTTTGCTTACTCTGGTCATTTGCAGAGTGGATGGATTGTTGGGGGCTTTTTTTTTTTTTTTTTTAAATACATCTTGAAGTGAAGTCAGTCTGTGTGAAGCTATGCTCTAGAGTTTTGCCAAATTTCCAACCTGGTTTACTGTCTTTTCTGTTCCACAACTTTATGTGTCATAAGCTATCCTCAGACGGGTTAGAGGGTAGTCTTTCTGCTGAAAATCTTAGACAGAGGTCATGTTCTTACTTACCCTTTTTTTTGTCTTAGCAATAATGAGCTTCAAATGGTTCTGTCATGTTAATGAAGCATAGTCTTCTCCTGCTGAAAATGAAGTAGGGAGCCCCCTTCAAACACTGCTTTTACAAAAGTTTCTCCATGCGATCTCCTTAAAACACTTCCTTACACTTTTCTAACATATCAGCTAGTCTCTATCGTATTTCATATATTCCTATGCTTTTTGACAGTTATCCAGTTCTTGTGACCAGTCCTCAGGAATGTCTCCTGAACTGAGTGAACTTGTGAAAATATCTGTGAAAACATCTCCTCTTGCTGTTTCCACTTCCTTGAGATCTCAGTAATATTTTCTCTGGACAGAACAGCATGTCAAATTTACAAGCTTATAATGTTCATAAGTATTTTTTTGCTGTTGCTCACACAGTTCTGAATCCCTCATGCTAGGAAAAACCCCAGACTTATGCAAACAATCATCATTCTTCCCTGCAAAATCAGATGCCAAATGATTCTTGCTACGATTTTGCTGCTTATCTCATGCCAGTCTCTGTTTCTCTATTGTAACCCTTGAAAGTGCCAGTGCTTGTTTACCAACTGCATATTTTATTTAAAAATTGCATGGGTTATTTAAAATTATACCCAAGACCAGTTTGCACATGTCTGTTTTCATCCCCTTTCTATTTTATTTTAGGCTTCTTATTAATCTCCTCATTCACATATACAAAGATCTTTGTACCTTTAAATCACATCAACATTTATGTTTGATCCATAATAATAATGGAATGTTGTTTTTCTGTTTCCATTTTCTATTAAAAAGCATTCAGCAGAAAATAACCCCTACTGGTGCATGTGAAAGCAGAAGGGTTCTGATTATTCCGTCAAGTTCACAAATACTTTCACTGTGGAGGACCAAAAGAAACAATGCAATTATCATCTAATCTCACTTCCCATCTAACAAAGAACAAAGAACCTAACTCAACTATTTCTGCAAAGGCCCTACTGTTTCCCTTTCAACTATATCATACCTTATAAAACAAAGAGAGTTTTCTCCTTTTAGATTAAGACAGATATCTTAATTTAAAGGCAGAGAAGCCACCATGTTTCAAGGTACAATATTTTCCAGAATTTGATCGCCTTCACTTCCAAGTTTAACTTCAGTCTCTAGCCTATGGACCATGTTAAGCCTTCTGCTGTGGAAATCAATGTACTCTTATTATCAGAAAAGGCTTCCCTGTGTAGCTGTCTCTAAATTGTGATCATATTATTCCTTAGGGCATTTTAGAAGAAACGGACAGTTTCTTAGGTGCTTTAGTATACAAGCACCTTTTTCAAACTCAGATAACTCAGGGTCTAGCCACTGTACCTTGTCTAATGTCTCTATATCTTTTGTGAAGGATGGACACCAGAGTAGTGTAGGACATTTATGCCTGTACCTTCATTTTGGTTCAGCCCCTGTTTCACTGTGGAGCTCTGGTCCCTCGGAGCTTGGCACTGAACACAAGTTAGTTCATTCCTGCTCTATGATCTGCAGGGAACCACAAAGTTCTGTCCTCAGGGAAGCTAGAATAAAGAAAAGGGCATAGTTTTGTCCAGACTGAGTAGCCTACAAGCAGCACAGTTGCAGAGTTTGCTAAATTTTGCTTCTTCTGCTGGAGACAGTCCTCCAACACAATCCCAGCAGGATCACACACACTAAGACATCACCCTGTGCTGCTGTTTGAGGAGAACACACCCTTTGCAGTACAGTATCAAAGCAAAAGGCATCTGGGCTATGAAGCAATCTTTTCCTTATTTTGCCACAAATTCAAACTCTGGGGAAAAAAACCCCAAAACTTCTGCAGAGCTGAAAGTGACAGCATGAGGCACAACAGAAATGATCATTCTGGTCAACATCTGTAGGGATACCAGTCAGACCCAGCATCCTGCTCCCCAAAAGACATCATGGAAACAATACCAGGAAGATAAAGGCCTGAGATGCACCTCGATACAGCTGCATTTGCATATACAGCCCATCACATACTACTTGAATGGGTTAAATAACATGTTACCACTGTCAAAATGGCACCAGATACCCAAGGAACACATGCTCTTGCTGCACATCCTCAGAAACTACGGCTCGTTGGCCTTGATTTTATCTCCTGCTTTCCACTACTCCCTGATGTACACTTTCCCTTCATTCCTGCATTGAAGTACCACCTTCACCGTCCAGTCCCACCCATGGCCCGGGAGGTGCTCTCCCTGCCCACATCAGAGCGTACTGCACAGCAGGCACCCATCATGGGGAAAGTGGGAGGAATTAAGTTACACCCCTGAATTTGGTCTTGCAGGGCAGCCTCTAGATACAAGGGTCTCATCCATTTACCACCCTCAGAACTCCTTGGGACTTTTGCCCTTTCTTGGGTCACTTCTTCTGCGGTATGCTGGGTATGGAGGCACTCAGGATACGTGTTGCAGACAAACTTCTGCAGTAGGCACTCCAACCAGCTGTGCACTTGCAGGAGCAAACTACAGAGATCAGAGTTTTCCAGTAATGTGACATCAGTCTGTTCCTGACCGGGAAACAGTATAAGGCGTGCAGTAGCATGCAGGGATGACAGTGTCCTGCAAGGCTACTCCTTGCAGGAGGACACACAGAGAAGCACACAGCTCGTGATATGCTCACAGCAACTGCAAAGACATTGCACAGAAACACTGTTGTCATGGTAGACACAAGCTGTTTTCTCCCCTCTCTCCAGCTGTTATGCACACTGGCAGGATTTCCCTTCTCCCATAAGCTCCCATGGATATTCCCAGAACATTAAGGATGCCACTGTGATGCCATCTCCCGCAGTGTTTGAAATATTTAGTGGTAGCAGGTGTGCTCTGAGCTACTTTCTGGGAATTTAGTCTGCCACAGAATGAGGTTAGCCCAGGTGTCTTCACATCAAATCCATGTAGCCTTGGGATACAGTCAAGCATCACTGAAGAATATTACGTTTTCCAAATATCACTGTGCTCTGCTACATTTGCTAAATCAGTCTCCAGACATACCCCTGAGGAATAAGAAACTTTTTAGCACCTGCCAAGAATAACACCCGCTGGTCAGCCACATGGCTGCAACAGATTGTTTGCCAGAAGACACTGGAGGCAGTTCTGGACTAACTGCCCTGCAGTCATTTACCTGAGAAAAGAACCGACATGGTATTAAAAGGGCAGCTGCATTGGGCGTTGCAGAGCAGGGAGCTCTTTGCTATTACTGCTACAGTAACACCGCTGCTGCCATCCGTCCGCCATCCACTAGTGCTGCTCTGACCTTCACTCTGAGCCATCTGCCTTTGCGTGCTTTGGCACTAGTAAAATATGTATTTTTCATAGGAGCTCATGAGATGCAAGCCTGTAAATAAATAAAGGCCCCCTTTGCAATTCCTTTTTGAACAGCTTTTGGTTCATTTTATGTGTTGCTAAGCTTTTGGTAAGAATATAATTTGTAGTTAAATTAAACCTCTTACAGGAGTCTCCAGTTAGGTATGTGTGCTTGACTGTGACGGAATATGGAAGTTTAAGTTACCACCTGTAAGATAAGCTGCTCTAACCACTTCACGCTTTCTATCTCCAGTTGTGAGGTACTCTGATATATGCTAAACTTCAAGCCAAACTTTACCTCAAAACTGGAATGGGCTAAGAGAACATGAATTATTCCAACAGTGAGATGATCACCTAAGTTAATCAATTTAAAAGATGAGCTTATATTTTAAGCATATTTTATCCACTACTGTTGCAATCTAACTTGTAGTCACCTCATAAAAAACTTTATCTCAAAAAAAGATCATAGAGATTAATTATTCATGCTGTGACCCTTTAATTTTTTATTTCTTTTATTCTGTAACTGCCTTTCTATAACTCTGTCAAGGGCAAATATCAAGTTATTTATTTTCTACTTATGTGGGTGATATCTTTTGTCCATCTTACGCAAGGACACATTATTGACTTTTTTCTAATTTTCAGAACTCCCACAATATCCTGTGGTATGTTACTGAAAGAGTTTCCAGCCCTATTCTTCCAGAAATTTTAAAAGTAATTTAGCTACTCCTAGGCATTCACAAATATCCTAAAATATTTTGTATGTTTAACTCATCTACATATTCACATGCAGCTCTTTCTCATTTCTTTGGAGTTGTAAATATTTACCCAAACCCTGCCAAGTCCACCACTAAACCATGTCCCTAAGCACCACATCTACACATCTTTTCAATACCTCCAGGGGTGGTGACTCAACCACTTCCCTGGGCAGCCTGTTCCAATGCTTGACAACCCTTGCAGTGAAGAAATTTTTCCTAATATCCAATCTAAACCTCCCCTGGTGAAACTTGAGGCCATTTCCTCTTGTCCTGTCGCTTGTTACTTGGGAGAAGAGACCAACACCCACCTCTCTACAACCTCTTTTCAGGTAGTTGTAGAGAGCGATAAGGTCTCCCCTGAGTCTCCTCTTCTCCAGGCTAAACAACCCCAGTTCCCTCAGCCGCTCCTCATAAGACTTGTGCTCTAGACTCTTCACCAGCTTCGTTGCTTTTCTTTGGACGCAACACTGGACTTTACCTCAACATGTTGATTTCCTGGCTCTAATTCCAATTTAATTCATACCAGAGTCACACTAGTGTAAGTGCATTGGCTCTTCTGATTTTGACCCTATCTGAACACATACGCACTAAAGGAAAAATACAGGTTTGAATTCATGTTTGCTTTCACCCATCCCACCTTACTCTTGCAGATAAAAGCAATTTTATCACTGTTAATAATGCAAATCCAATATGCTCAGGAATGAGCAATTGGTATGTTATTCTGTCTCATGTATTATTGAAAAAATTGTCAAAGTTCTCATTACAGGTTATTTGTCATCATCAGTGGAGATAATAAGAAGCTCACATATTTTGATCCCATTTCCTCATCGGACTTTGTAGTTCTGGTAGTTGGAAAAATATTAAATTTTAACTTGTGAACCCAACACAAGTTATAAACATGATCCTTGACTGCTTTTCACAGCTCAGAATGGATGTAAATTGGCATTATGATGATCTATTGGTGTTTTGCATTCTCTTTGTATGCAGATCACTGGTTATATAAGGATAGAGTACTTAATGATTAGAATGTATTTGTATATACATGTGTGTGTATTTATTTGTATGTATCTACATTCACTTGATTTGAGATGTATGTCAGCACAATGCAGCTGAAATTATTCGACATTTTTCTCTGGATTTTCTTCTCATCTGAGAATCAGTGTAGCTCCTCTACAGTAATATATTAACTTCTGTGTGATAATGTATAAAAATGTTAGCAATTTACAAAGTTAATAAATTTTAGAGACTTTTCAGCACTACAAAAAAGTAAAAACAAACAAATTCAAACAGCCTCTCTCCTTCCCGCCTTGATCTCTAGCTTTGTAATTCTTCCCTCTTGTCAAAGCCTGGAAAATCTTTAGACTGGACTTATGTTCTACTGTAGCTGCATTTTGAGCAAATGTACAGCTGTCAAACACTTACTTTCTTGATCCTGTCAAAATAAGCATTTTATGAGGTTTCAGGGCAGATGTATTTCTTGTAATTTTCTTTGTAAAAGAAACAATGATTTGTAGGACAGGTTAAGGGGCTGATTTCCCCAGTCTAGCAAATGGCTTCACATTTATACCTCTGTTAAGCTAGTGAGAAGTGAGCTTAAAATGTCACCAGTAAGAAATCAGCAGCTACTGTGGAAGGCTGTCGAGGAAAAAAATCAGAAGATATAAAACAATGACAGCTGGTTCTGTCACTCTGTCAACCAGAAGTGTCGTGCAAATGCATCGTCCTGCCTCCAAAAGGTACTAGATTTTTTCCCAGTTCAAATATAACAGCAGTCACTCCATAACTTGGCTGTACAAAACCCAAACCATCCTCTAATACAGAACGACTTTCATTTGCTTTTGCCCAAGAATGTTTTGGTGCCATGTACTATTTGAAGCTGTACATTTCTGTGAGCTGGGAGAAAGAGATTTTCAGATGAATAAAACCTTTCACCTTGTTTATATCTTTTTCTTCTTAATTGCAAGGCAGACAGCTGAACTAAGTAAGAAATTTATTAATTTAAAGCCTTCAGCCTTGTCTTCTAGTTGTGCTGTCTGATCTATGGCCAAGCCCAGCTCAAGTCATTACAGAGGTGCTTTCAGTTAAGTCCTCTGGGTAAAGATTTCATGCTGTTGCTTGAGGTGGCTGATATATTACAATTGCTAAATGACTTCCAGCAAGTGCATGCCTCTGCCTCAGCTAAGGTATATATAATGGAGCGAGGGATTTTTTTTCCCCAAATCTGTGGTCACTCACCTAAAATGAAAGAAGTTTTTAAAAGCTGCTCATAAGGTTACAAAACGGCATATTCAAGGGGACCAATCTACCCTCTTTGCCTTGGACCCTTCTTCTTTAAAGTATCTAATGCTAAGGGATCTTACTGCTAACCCCAATGAGGAAAAAAAATAATGCTAGTTAGTTCTTTAAAGAAATGTAGTCCAAATTGAGTAAAAGGGACTGGTGCTGAAGAATCACTATCTACTTTGCTTTTTCTGTATTTCACTGGTTCCCGCATGCTGGCCACTGTCAGAAAGAGGACACTGGGCTCTTCACTCTAATTCGTTAGAGCTCCTCTTCTGTTCTTATGTTTTGTTCTGAGTTTTAACCAAACTTTCAAATTCATTCTTACTTGCTGTGTCCTCTTACTACAGAATCTGACAAACAACCATTTCCAGCACACGCTGCCCCTTTATTTGACCCCATTTCATTTAAAATGTGATAAATCTGAGGATATGCACCCAGTTCACAGGAATACACATCAGAAGAGAAGAGGGTTTTGCTGGTGCTTTTGATCTAGCTATGATGTAACTTTCTGACTGAACTCCATTTCAGTATAAAATATTACTTGTTCAGCGTGTTCAGACAGTGTGGTGACTGAAGGGTCATGGAAAGAAGCCTCATGTTGGTTAGAGGAAGGCTATTGGTACAGGGCAGGAGGGCAAATGATTATAATGCTAAATTAACATATACCGGCACTGCGCTGGAAAAGAAGCATGCTTCTGTCTCCAAAGAAAATTGCAAGCAACAGCATACATTACAATTGCCAGAGAATGTGCTTAGAAAATACAGGTTGCATGCTACCAGATGACATGAACAGGAAAATCAATACTTCAGCTTGAACCTCTTTTGCGGGGTCAGATGGATGTTTCTGGTTCCAGTGAGCCCCAGCGGAGAGATGACCCGCAGCAAGCCCCAGATGCTGCCTACCACAGCCCAAGCTGCCCAGAGGTCCCTGCTGAACAGCTCAGGACGGTGCAGGCAGAGTGTATAGGGCTTAGAGACAGTGCTGGGCTTCCCGCTGCTCTTGTACAGACTGTTCTGGTGTTGCTGCAAAGTCTCATCGCTCTGGGTTAGTGCAGTCAGACAACAGGCAGCCTGATCATCACCTCGCTTTTATACGGAGGGAATTTCCCACTTTTTTTGAGCTTAAATGACTACCAGAATGCGGTTGTGCCTGGAGTTATATGAATGGCTAAGAAAAAATTACACCAGAAGGTTTTACTGATGATCAGAGGAGAAATATAGATATCTCCAGAGGATCATTCACTTCGTCTTAAAATAGGGAGAGTTAGTCACCCTGCAAAATGCTGTTTTCGTTCACCATGCCATTAGACACTATGCTGAAGTTCTGCCATCTACAGGAGGCCATGATCCATTTCCAGCTACAAGTGGAATAAAATAAACTCTAATAACTCTAATAACAACTTTTTTTTATTATTTTAGAGCAATATGCAAACAACCTACATGTCTTTGTTTCCAGATTTTTTTTCTACACTGCTCATCTACCTAAAAAGCAGCTTCTGCAATTATTTCTTTGGCTCCCTCCAGCAGCCAAAATGCAACCTGTCCTCCAGAAAATTCTCTTTCAATTTAAACCTGCAATGCAGTTTTACCATATGTTTCGAGAAATTATGAAGTCAGCAATATTTTCTTTGCTAGCTTCACTTCATTCCATATAAATCAAACTGCTGTAGTCAAATAGCCCGTTTTACATTAATTGTTATTAATCACTCCATTATGCATTGTGCAAAAAGGTTGTTTAACATGTCTGCATTAGGTTATTCAAATGGATGTTGCAGCACTGTGCATAGTCTAATTTGCTAGGACTTTACAAATACATGCAAAACTCTTCTTACTCTTGTGGGAACAACACCTTTAGAAACCACTACCTTTAAATGCAAGTGGCACTAATTCAGGAGTTTGCTGCATGTATTTTATAGCTGCTAATTGACAGGTTGTTTAGCTTGAAGGCTCACCGGAATCTGTAGATGAAGCAAGTTTGCCAGACATATCAAAATTCAAAAGTTATTTTACTATAGCAAACTTAATTCTGTAATTAAGGTAGGGTGAGACATTGGAGTAGTGCAGTGGACATACATCAGTGTACAATATCAAAAGATGTTGTTTTATGTCTTTTGCAAATATTAAACATCTATGTGTCAAAGAAGTATGCGTTACATTTACTACATCCTGGCTTTAGGAACTTTTTATGTCTACTTACCTTTTCTCTGCCCCTTTTGTTCTGTTATTATCAGGTGAACTGAACCGTACAGGGCTGCCTGAATTAAAACCGAACTAAAACAAAGAGAAAAGGTGATAAGCGTCCGTAAAGGTTATTTCATTGGAAAATTTTCACCTATTTTAAAATACTGAGATCCCTTTCATAGTTGAATAACACTCTGAAGTATAACCAATGGCAAATCACCCCTTTGAATGGGGGGCTGTTATTGGAGGAAAAGGCAGAGAAAATGAAAACATTTCTTTGGCTGTGTTTGGCATTTCTTGGGCCAGGCCATGTTTTCATTTAGGGTTGGATATTTTTTTCTTCATGAAGGTAAGATCAAAGAAAACAGAAGCTCCAAAACCTGAATTCTTGGAGTCAAGGGTGCAAAACAGTCATTATTATGGTAACTTATTTGACTTTTTTTTCTTTTTTGTTGTTGTGGTTTAACCCCAGCCAGCAACCAAGCACCACACAGCCTCTAGCTCACCCTCCCCACCCCCTGGTAGGATGGGGGAGAGAATAGGAAGAGCAAAAGTAACAAAACTTATGGGTTGAGATAAGAACAGTTTAATAATTAAAAATTTTTATTATTATTATTATTATTATTATTATTATTATTATTATTATTGTAATGAAAACAATGAGAGAGAGAGAAAGAAAAAAAAAACAGGAAAAACAAGTGATGCAACTGCTCAGCACCTGCCAACTGATGCCCAACCAGTCCCCGAGCAGCNTGTGGTTTAACCCCAGCCAGCAACCAAGCACCACACAGCCTCTAGCTCACCCTCCCCACCCCCTGGTAGGATGGGGGAGAGAATAGGAAGAGCAAAAGTAACAAAACTTATGGGTTGAGATAAGAACAGTTTAATAATTAAAAATTTTTATTATTGTAATGAAAACAATGAGAGAGAGAGAAAGAGGAACAAAACAGGAAAAACAAGTGATGCAACTGCTCAGCACCTGCCAACTGATGCCCAACCAGTCCCCGAGCAGCGATCACTGCCCCGTGGCCAACTCCCCCCAGTTTATATACTGCGCATGATGTCATATGGTATGGAATATCATCATCAAACTCCATCCCAGCTGAAACCAGGACGTTTGTTAAATACCACTACACTGGGTAGAAAAGAGTGCAGGAGAATGACCTCACTTTTATCTGCCAAAACAGCTTGCTTTCAGGTCAGTAATTGCAGAGGACTGAACTAATCTCTACTGTAGAAACCGTCTATCATGAAAGCACATTTTCCTTGCAATAGCATGTGACAAAGTAATATGATTTGGTAACTGTTCATGAACAAGAGGTAAGTCTCATAGTCTCTCCTGCTTATGGAGCTATAAGTCAAAGGAAGAATCTTACAAGAGCTCAGCAAAGCTGAAGGCAATACAAGACTGAAAACAACTTGTTCAAAAGCACTGCAATGGATGCAGATGATTTTTCACAAGCTTAATTCTGAAAACCTTATTTTCTTACTCATTCTTTGACCTTAGTGTTGGTTTTATTTGAGTAAACACTGGTTAGGACTTCCTGTCTTAGGTTTAAGAAGTTAGGAACACTAGCCAAAACCTGATGGGGCTCTACTAGATCTGAAAGGCCAAATTAAAAATAGAGAGCATAAAGACGTGGGTGACTGAAGCTGAAGTCAAACAGCCTGCAAGACATGGATGATCTGGGTGTTGTGCCTGCTTCTCTCCTTTGGCCCCATAAGGGAGCAGGGTCTAGCACCTCGAGCAGGTGGATGGTCTGAGACACTCATTGCTCAAACCTAGTTCTGGGTGCTAAATCAGGCACCTGCAGATGCTTTGCGTATGGCCTACTTTTTGGCAGCTCTACCAAACCAGCTCTTTCACTTATTTGTCACATGGCCAGTTTTTTATGTGACTTCTGCCCATCAGTTCTAATTCAGACAGGAACAGGTTTCAAAGTTCAGACTCTTACATTGTCAAACTCTCAGGGACATATGGATGAGCCAGAAAATGATCAAAAAAAGTGTAAGATATGGAAAACAGCATGAGACCCAGACTGTTTTGTAAGTGACCCCATGTGGTTAAGTATATCACATGCATGTACCTATGCTGAAAGGAAATTTCTACTGTAAAGAAAATGTTGCAGAAATGCTTTGTTCAGGAGTTGGATTTGATAAAACCACTTTATTATAACGCTCTCATCCAGCTCAGTAGACCTGCTTACCATTGCAAACTATTTCTTTAGCATTGAAAGTTATTTTTCTCTTTTATTTGCAGTACAAAAGAGCAGTTCTGTGGTTTTCCTGAACTATATGAATGAGTTGTCATCTATGACTCTGATAAAAAATGAAGGTAATATGTGAAGAAGCAGCATACTGAACAGAAATTCATGCTTGCTATGAATGATGCATGAAGGTTCTCTTCTAGAAGAAAAATATGAAGCTACTGTAAAGTTTCTACTTAATACTAGAGTAAGTTCAAACATTTTGCTAAAGGCATCTTTGCCTTTTCTTTCATTGTTAGTAGTCAAGCTATTCATTCTCCCCCTCATAAAAGATGTTATATGTCATTATGGATAAAGCATAATATTTTTATTTCTCTCCAGTGATCTCAGAAAAAATATAATCCAAACCAAAATAAAATAAATTCTTTTTCTTTTTAGCAGAAAGTGGATAGCAACACAAAATCACAGTTATATGTGGGTCATCAGTGAAGTAATTTTCGACAATAAAAATTGTTTTTCTGCCAGATAACATAAAACTCACACCCAGAAAAAAGTAATACAAGATCCAAAGACTCCCGGTTCTTGTATTTTTTGACATAATATCCAAAAGCATTTTAAGACAATCTCAGATGTCAGTGCAAATAAACACTGGTCTGTTACTTTGGGCCTCTTCCACTCCTTCTCCTTGCCATGCTGATTAATTAAGAAAACAATGAAAATATCTGCAGCTGGCAGTTGCACAGTAACAAGGACAATTTATAAATGTGATCAGACTTCGTGTTTCCAGACGAAGAGCAGTCACCATCATGTTTCCTTACACACACAATGTGAAGATTAATAGTAGGGCAAAATAAATAGGCCAGGACGGGGAGTTTTACAGCTCCCTGCAACAACAGGTGACATAAAGTGGGGATTAAGACAACCACTTGAGATGTCCTTGCTGTAAGAAAGGCTGTGCCTGCTCTTAGGAACCCTTATCAAGCTCTTTTCTGTATGCAAACATACATATTCTGCTGCTCCTCAATACTCATGTTAACCATTTATTATCTGTGTTCATGATCCAGAAGGAGCCCTCTGGAAACTGCATTTTTTAGGGCTAACAGTTGCAACAAACCCGTACTCTAAATATGCCTGATACGAAATTATCAGTAGGATCCTTCTACCAAATAAATCCTTTGTCAAGTAGATATTTCTGATTAAGGTGTTCTTTCTGTATTGGTAGGAAACACCTGGCTAAGCCATTCCAATTTTGAAATGAAGGTTCAAGCAACAAAAGTGAGAGAAGCCCTGCTGTAAGCCAGTGCAACATGTAAGGCATTGCTCTGTCCATTTGACAGAACTCACAAGTCCCACCGGCCCACTAAGGCCGCCCTGCGGCACAGAGAGCCAGAAAACCCAGTGAGTTATGTCACGTTAGGCTCAACCTTCTGCCAGGTCACTAAATTACCGTGCCTTTCGTGACAAGGGTGTTAGCACAATTCTGGGCAAATGTCTAACTATCCAGAGTGCAGTGGGTGTGATCAGGTCAGAAAAATTCTCCCTCTTGGTTCCCTGACCCAAAAAAACATTGAGCATTCAGTTTTTGCCAGAAATAAGTCTTAACACTCTCATGGGTTCAGTCTCTCTGTCTAGGACAGCTTCTGCTAGGGCAGCCCTGCGCTGTGCTGCAAGGCAGAGTCGGCAACATGTGACGATGGCAGCAGGAGGGAGTTGGGGCTCTACTCCAAGAGACAACCCTGGTAAGCATGACATTAACATTCACAGCAAATGGCAGTGGGCAAGACAGTCCTCATCTGAGGTAATAGGCTTTTCCCAGTGATTGCTCCTTGTCACTTAGGAACACATCAATCCCAACGTCTGCTACCACAGGCTGTCATGTCATATATTCCCTTCCCTGGGCTCTATTTTGTAAGAAATAGTTAATGTCTACTTCTCCTACTGGCAGCCTGCTCCAGAGCCTCACTGTGATGGTGAGAAAATTGTTTCTGGCTTCCAGTTTCAATTTATTCATGACCAGTTTATAACCATTTCCTTCTGAGCCAATATTGTCCTTTAGCTTAAGCAGCTCTTTTCCCTTCCTGATGTTTATCCTCCTGACATATTTACACAGGACAGACATATCCCCTGTTAGCCTTTGCTGATCAAGGCAAGCTCTGGCAGTTCCACTCATGGGATTAACCGAATCACTTCTCCTGCCCAGCACTCAGCTTTCTCAAAGACATGTCTATTTGCTGTTCTGTACTTGCTGTTCTTCAGGCAGGTGGTGCCATCCCTGTCTTGATAGAGTTATTGCAATCTGGATACTAGATGACCCTCATCTGATTATATCTTCTTCTAGTTCTCCCAAAACACAGGTTTTCTATGATGGGGATTAATTAGTTTGGGAAATCAGTGCATGGTACAGAACCCTGGAGCCCAGAATCTCATGTCCCTATGTCTAGTACCCCCAGGAAAAGCAGAAACCCAGAGTCTTTGGATATGAATTTAGTTGCCTTGAAGTTCCCTTGTTCCTCTTAATTCTCTACAGCTCTGAGCGTAGCCTGTAGTATCTGAATCTCTCACCAGTATGACAAAAAGAATAAATAAAAATGGGTCTTTTTGTCCTGTGAGGAAATGTAGTGACATTTTGGATTTAAGAACACACATCTTCACCCTCCTTCATGTATATTTCCCTTTCCTTTCTCCTCATACCTCTACCTACACATACATGGATGCTTCAAATTCAGCCTGTTGCTTTGAAACCTAAAACCGCCCGTATTTACTGGGATTCTGGCTGAACTGAGCCAGCAGAGTTCAACAAATATAACAATTTTCCACTAAATGAAAACCTGTATCGTGCTATAGTTTTAAACTGTTATCTTTGGACTTTTGAAGCTCAACGTATCCATCAGAAAATCCTGAGCTGCTAGGACTGACACATGACTCGGGGAGTTAGTAACCACATAGCTAGGGCCAGGGTGAGCCAAGCTCGTTAATGTTTTCACAAGTGGAATAGAGGACCCTTTCCCCTTGCAATTGCCTCCTGTTAGCAGGCACACATGGGCATGGTCTCTGTATGTTCTGGGGCCCAAAGCAGCCCAGAAGGGACACTCTGACTCTGCTTCTCCGAATCCCAATCCCAATCCCAGTCCATAGGACACACCAGGATTTCAGCACCAAACTTGCTTATTCTGGCTGTTTTGGGAAAATATGACAGTGAGGAGCTATTGCTTTCCAGGAGGCCCTTGAGAGGCTTTGCCTTGGTATCTAGACTTCTTCCCACATTTGCCTCGGAAGAGTTTGTTGGCAGTCAGGGAAGCAGCTATGCAGGAGGACCAGGCTTTGCCCATGTCATTCAGCACTCAGCTGCTTTGCCACAGCTTCGCTGCCACCAGTTGTCCAAAGGAAAGATAAAGCAATGTTAACATCCTGTCTGGAAGAATAGAAATGAGGAATAAAATCTCTGTTTTGGTTGAGAGATGCTTCAGGAAGCATTTGCCTGTTACTAGTGATGCTTTGCCAGCATACCTTTATAATCTCCACAGCCAAAGCATGTCAGTATCAGAAGTAGGACCCAGAGGAGTGCCAAACTGAGGCACGTCATCCTTCTTTCCTGTTCACTGTGGTTTCAGGAACTTCAGTCCTTTCATTAGCTGTTTAATTGTCCTGCAAAGGTCTTGAGTCAATATTTTTATTTCCTGATTTTACCTGCCAGTGGTGAACAATCTGCTTCCCTTTTCAGATCATCTAACTAAATTTAACAGGCAGGACAAGGAGGAACACTCCCATCCCTGTTGGGTTGGAAAATTGTAAGTATATTTAACAATTTAAGGTATGTATGCAGACCTTGCAAACAACCACTTTGTTCTGAATAGGACTACTGTTCTGCTGAGAATTTTTTTATGTTGTGGAAGTAAAAGGGTTTGGATTATATTGAAAATATGTAAAGACAAGAATGCTGCAGCTCCATGGATAGACTAAAAGTCTAAAAATAAATTACTGAAGTATTAAAATGAATATTTGGAGGGTATATTATATTTTATAGTTTCTGAAGGTTGAAATCAAATTGGTTCTTAGCTGCTGGCCAATGACAGCTGGAGATAAGTGGGGGTTTTTTAACTCTATCTTTTATTCTCTTTCATATAACCTACAAAAAATTGATCTGAACTAGCGACTTTTCCGAAAAATCCTTACTCATTACAAAAGGCCCATCAACTCTGCTGAGGAGGAGGAGGTGTCCATTTAGGAGATGATGATCATTCCTCAAAACTTCATAATACAAGAAATACAGTCTAGCAGAGCCATGTTGTAACTAGCATGCACTCCATGTGATGTCCAGGAAATACCTACCCTTCTGCATCTAGTCTTTCCGACAGGATCTATGAAAAGGTAAGCTAGTACCATGTTGACATCCTGTCTGGAACAATAAATTTGGGGTATAGAGTTAGCTTTGCTGGGTGCAAACCAAAAACAAACTAAAGAACTTTTCCTTAAAACTCCTAGTCCAAAGTCTAGGTAAGAATGCACTTTAAGGACTTTTGGGGGATGTATGTTGGCATAGTTATTAGTGAAGAATGAGAAAGAAAAGGGCTGTGAGCATGCTATAATGCCCTGATTCAACACTTCTATTAATAAAATTGGTCCATTGTTCTTTTTTTTGGTGGAAATTAAGCCTTTTAGAAAGCAGTGCTGCAGAAAACAGCTGGATTTATATTCAAAGAAAAAAGAAAAGGTGATTTACTGTATCTTTGTTTTGGAGGGTTTAGAGGAATTCAACAGGCAGGCTCTGTGGTTCCATAAGGAGAAGCCAGCCCAGCCAATTCTGAATTAAACCCAACAAAAATGGGGGCTGTACATCTTAGTAAGACAGCCATCATATAAAAATACGGGTCAGATGGGTTTCCTTTGATGTACATCCAATTTTAACAATCCCAACTTTTTATTATTGTTATTTCAATAATCCCAGCTGCGCAGTGTTTTCAGGAAAAGGGGAACAGAGACGGCAGAAACAGGTATGGCGGAGTCCTTTGCCCTTTTAAATCTTGCCTGTGGTATTTCGGCACCTCCTCACTGTACAGTTACACAGATTAATATTTTCTGGAGCTTCTGGAAGCTCCCTTGCATAATCCAAGCAAGCCAGAAAGGATGCTGTTGACCTTCAAACATGCTAGTAGTGGACAAAAATCTGGAGCTTGGATGTTCAGATATGCAAGGGGGCTCTAAGGAACCAAGCCTTGCACTGGATCAGTGGCACGGAGTAAAAATACCGTATGAAGAGTGCTTGTCTGACTGCTGTTTTCCACTGAGCCAAGCAAAACACTATCAGCAAATTACAAACCAGATGAACATGCTCCTATTTTTTGACACATAAAAGGAAACTTGCCTTACCCAGCCACATCTGTTTCTTTGATTTAACTCCATGCTCATTCCTATTAGCAATGGATGAGTGGTTTGGCAAGTGCATTGCAGCCCGCTTAACTGAAAAAAAGGGTTTCCTGGTGAAATAAACCCCTTTATGAGACTTTGATACAAACATATTTAGCAAATTATTTTATTAACCCCTCCTCCTCATTAGTGATTGCATTCTAGGGTGGAGCAGAAACCTTACATTAAAGGACCTGTTTTTTTACAAATAAATTGAAGAGGAGACCTCTCTCTCCAGTCACCCTAGATGCTCTCACAGCAGGACTGTCAACTATTCATAAGGCGCTTGCAGAGAAGTAGCAGATATATCCTGCTGATTTGTAATGTAATTCCAGTGCAAGAGGTAAGGCTGCAATGTAGCGCAATTCATTAATCTCTAAACTGTGAAACTACACAGATTGCAAGAGAATTTGCTCTCTTTTCTGGAGAGATCACTCAGAAAAGGGAAAAGAGAGAAGCAGGGAGAAAATTAGAGTTTCAGAACACAGAAACTACTAACTTGGTGCAGAAAACCATAGCTAAAAGTAGCATAACTGTACACAGGGTGCACATACCACACGTGCTTTTTCAGGACAGGTTAAACAGATCATAAGAGATGCTTATAAACTTTGCATTTGTCTTGTGCTCATGACGTGGAGTTTGTCAGTCAATCAGCTAATGGCTAAAGACATGCAGCATGGCTCACAACATTTTGATGCTAAACGGACCCTCACCAGAGACCACCTAATGTGTAAATTGCTGGGTGCATCTGAAATTACAACAGGCACTTTGAAGAGTCACTATTTGTAAACAGACTTCATTTTCAAGAATATACTTACAGCACCAAGCATGGGGCAGGGGGAGGATTTTTCCAAGATTAAAAAAAAGTGACTATGATCATTTTGTCAGCAAATATTCAGCCCAAATCTCTCCCTGAGAGCCAGTGGCCAGGCCCCACTGCACTGCGCTCGTCCACCAGAACTGCGCTAGACTGTGAGAAAATAAAGCATGCCAAGAAAGGGTAGGCAATTATCATAAATTCACACTGATCCAGGTTAACGAGAGTACTGCCCCGTCTGTGTACGGCTGGTGAACACCGTCGGGAACGCAGTTTTAGTAACAGAAACAGAGAATCCCGCAAATATGCCTATAAATATGATATGGGTCAGGGAACTCATTTAAACATACTTTATGGCTTGAGGTGTCACCCAGTCAGAAAGCACAAACAAACGGCAAATAGCAGGCTTCTGAGTTTGAGGAATTTAAGACTTGCAAATTATTGAAGTCTTCAAAATGGAATTTAAGCAGAATTTCAAGGACATGCAGGCCTTGAGCAAAAGTTCTGCATAAGGTTAAACTTTTTATTTTCCTCAAAAGCTAACCCTAACTCCCAAAAGCCAGCACCTGAGGAAAAATCTGTGACAGATGCAAACTCAGAGAGAGAGAGGAATAGCCAACTAGTAAACATTGGAGCTGATAGCATCTAAAACATGAGCTTGAAACATACTTTCCTTGGATTCATTTCCACTCCTTAGTCACCCTTTACTTTTATTCCCTGAACACATTTTTTCTATCCCCTTCCTATCTACCAGCACTCACTGCAGCCAAAATATAGGGGCTCGGACCTTCAGCGTTGCACAGCCCTTCGGATTTCATTGTTCCTTGAATCCGTTCCCTGTCTGCCTTCCCCTCTGCTCTGCCACCAAGGACCTACCCTGGCATCCCTCTGCTCTTTTGTCTTATTGACTCTCTTCTTTCTTTAGAAAGTGCCCTCTTCCACTGACAAATTCACCCTCTTTTCCTGCTTTCCAGTGCATTTAAAACACCCTTCCTTTTATTCACCTGACAAATGCTCCCTTTGCCTTCAAATTCCTCTTTAAAACCTAGGAAGGCTGCCTGTCTTCAACTCCTCACTGCTGATTCTCTTGAGCATACTTAGAGTATAGGCTTTCTGGGACAGTAGCTTTGCTTATCTGTGTAATTTATAGGCAGCATGTAAATTTACACTGCAGGACAAATAAATAATGTAGAAAAATAGGTCTGATGGAAAGTCTTACCTTTCTTTCTGTTTTCATAAGCCCAGGGGTACTTTGAGTCTTCATTGTGCTGCTACTCCTCTACTTTATGTTTTAAATTGTCCAAGTGCATTACTGAAAATAAAAAGTTGAGATAAACCTTAAAAATAAAGCAAAATTTTACTTAAAATTATTATTTCACCAGGTCACCATTGGAACTAGCAACCTGTTCCACATGGCCTCGTCTTCATGATCTAACAACTTACACTGCAAATGTGCTGATTTTTCAAGCTAACATTAGAAACATATTTTTCCAAGTACCCACCCACTGATACTCTCCACCTTGACATAATGAGATCACTTTTCTCTCCCCTAATATCATGTATAACAAAATATTGACAGCCAGACCCTGGGTCTCTACAGTTGTCAAGGGTTTTGGAAAGGTGTCAGTGAGGATGTTCTGAAAATTTTGTTTTCGTTAGTGAATTGATGCTATCAGCTTCTTCTAGGATGCTGTGCCATTGAAAAAACAAAAAATGCACAAAGTCTAGTTTCCTTGAACGTAGCAGGAATCAAAAAGGAAGAGGCAATCACTATTTACAGTTACCGGTCTCCCTCCAACTTGCAGGTTCCTCTGATTGTTTTCTTTTTCACTCACACAGACACCTGGTTTTCTGGTTGCTTCCAACTCTCTCTCTGTTCCCTGTCTGCTTCTGTCATTAACACACACGCACACACTTTTTCATTTCCCCCAAACAGAAAAATCCCAAAGTATCTTTGCATTACATTCCCTGAAAATACTCTCTGACCTAATCTCTGACTAGTCTTGGATGGCCCCTGCATCTCTGAAAGTCTCTCCTCTTGTTTCAGCTGCCTGAAGCTCTGAATTTTTTTTCCCCCATTTGTCCTGAATGACAGGTGGCAAATGTGGTGTACTGTTTATATACTCCAGTTTTTAAAGTGAGCATTTTTCAATTTCTGTATTTTTTCCCATTGTACTCCCCATTTCCAGTCAACTTAGTTTAAGTCAATCTTCCAGTTTCTTTTTTGTTTTTTTAAATTCAGATTATTTTCTTAGTTCATTTTGTCTGTGGAAATGTGCTGTTCTGCAGCTCCCTCAAAAACAGGGACTGGGACTGTGCAAATAGTACCAGTTGCTGTTTTGGAGTTAACTTCTACATAGATGGAGTACTGGTCTGCTTCAAAGTTTCATCTTGCGTGGTAGTTTTAGTGATATTTCTGTTCAGGATGAGGTCCTTATCCCAGTGGTCAAATTATTGACTAAATTCCAATTGCTAGGAGTAGAGGCAAGATTTTATTTCTAAACCTTTGCAATAATATTTTGATGAGTTAAAATATCATAAACATAAACAAAATAAAATAATTAAGTTAAGCTAAGTACAAAACAAAATTCAGGTTTTATTGGTCTCTTTTCTTGCAGAAATGGAGAACTGAGGTACAAGGGGGCAGATGACTGAAAAGGTGCAGGAAATCTGCCACAGGTCTAGGAGCTGGATCTAGATCTTTGAGTCCTTTTCCAGTTCCTTGAAAACAAACTTCCATGATTCACGTACAGAAAAATGTTCTTGGTGTTCAGTTCTAACTTACACAACTAAAATGGCAATAATGACTTCATTTAACTTTGCCATCACCAGTATTTAAGTTGTAAAGAATGTTTTTATTAAAGACAAAATGCGTCTGAGCAATCATCCAGGTGCTTTCTAGGGGAAATCTTGCTTTGTAGTTTCATCCAGTATAAAAACATTCCTGTGTTCTTGTCTACAGGGTCAGAAACCACCAAAAGAAACATCAATCTATGGCATGGTATGGGAGCTTCTCCATGCCTCTCCAGCTGTGCTCCTTGCTGGCCTCTGCTCGGGGACGTTGCTGCTGCCCGAGCAAGCAGAGCAGCTCACCAGGCAGCAGTCTGTATTTTCAGAGCTGGCAATGAGTCATGCGTGAAGCTGGCTGACAACCCATGCTGTCTGTATGTATGCGGCCATGGATCGTTATACAGCAATAAAGTACAATATCTTGTTCAAAACCTGTCTCATTTTATTTGGATCCCCGCTGACTTTGCTGGCACTGAGCCACGACTGGTGTTTACTGACCTTTCAGAGCAGCACTGTTGGCTGTAGGAATAAAAATAGCTTCTTTTCGAGGTTGTGCGCAGACACTGAAGCTGTAGGGTGCATGCTCAGCCACGTGCACGGCAGACTTCAGACCCATCTGTAGGCCATGGGGAAGGATCAGGACAGCCAGCCAGTACCATTCCTGCTAGAGCGGTTGCCTTGCTTTGAGCGGCTAGCCCACCCCAATCATCTGGGTGCTGATAACGCGCCTCCTAGTCCCACAGAGCAATGTGTAATGACTGCTCAGCTTTCAAGGGATAACACTTCCAGGCTGTGCCTGTGCTATGAGGCAGAGGCCATCCCACAGTGTTGCCTGCAGTCCTGGCCCAAAAACACCTGCTGGGGCTGTTAATAGGACCACACTGCACCTCCATCCCTGGGCATACAGCTGGGCACGCTAGAGGAAGGAGCTCATCGCACTCATGGAGCTAGACCATGGCCAGGGTGCTGGGGTGGATGCAGCAAGTGCCCCTACACTCAACACAGCCTCCCAGAATCTTCCCTGTGTGCCTTTGAAGACACGTTGGTTGCTGCAATAAAGGCAATGTAAAACACATATTCGCTGAGCCACCAGGCTGTTACAGTGTCTGTGGGGCAGAAATATGTAGAAGTCAGTTAGCCAAAGTCTCATGGCAAGGGGTAATGTGATCTTCCCAATGAGCAGCCCTGAAGTTTGGGGGTTTTTCAGCCCTTAGATTAGGAAGGTTTGATTGCACCCCTGGGGAAGAGGCCTCTGGCTACACTGGTGGTCTTGCTCTAGTTGGCTTAGATGAGACGTAGAAGTTGTGGGACCCCAACTCAGTCACTATATTGGGACGACTGTTAATTTTCTTTTAATGTGGATGTGGTGTGCAGTTTATATACTCCAGTTTTCAAAGAAAGCATTTTACAAGTAGTAGCAAGATTTCTACCTGGATGTGGTGTGGCTGCATGTCGCAGGGGCTTGCCAATAGTCTCTGCAGAGACACACCAACACTACTCGGCCACTGGCCAGCACACATGCAGAGCTAGATTTAACTAAAACAAAACAAAGCAAGCCCTGTGCTTTTATGTAAGAACACAGTTATTACCTTGGTAGTTTATGACGATCACTCTACCTCAGAGAAGCAGTTGCAGTATCTGGGCCATATTTGCTGGTTTGTGCTGAAAGGCCAGGCTAACAGGAGATTAGCAGGGAGATAGTTCCAGGACGGATTATCCCTGAGCATGATGGTAAAGTAATTTCACTTATAGCAACACGTACTGACAGCACATTTGGAAGGCTGTCTCTGACAGTGTGCTCCTAGGGTTAGCACAGAGATGTCCTTCCAGGCCTGCAAAAACTTGCATGGGATTTTGCCCCAGGCACCAAATGCCTTGTCTGACCTGTTTGTGTTCTTGCAGTCTCAGCAAAACTTCCCAAACTGTCATTGTTTCAGAAGCTGGTTTTCCCTCTTGAAAATCCACAACAGCTTCAAGGGATGCTTCAAGGGACACTTCAACTCCATTTCTGTAAGATTTGTTTAGCTCATGGTACCCCCACTCCATGCCACTTCTCACGAGCATCGACCTGCCCGTCAGACAGATGAGCAGATAGATAGCAAGAATAATCAAGATAAATCTAATTGTTTGAGACATTTGAGAGATGTGCGGTATTTAATTTGTTCATACCATGGAACGTGACAAAATCAATTAGTAGCAGAGGAAAATACTACATAGTGCCATTACAGGGTGAGCATTTTTGTGTGTTTAGTCAAAGCACAGCCTGATAAGATATATGAGTGTCACAGACTATTCATTTTAGCTATGCACTTAATTCTCCATATTCAGTGTACCAGTAATTTAGATGCTTTCATTTAAATTCTTCTAAAACTTTTATCAAAGTAACAGTTTCTGTTTGTTTCTCTCTTCTTTTAAAGAACATAGCACTTGCTTTTGGCACTTTGCTGATGCTTATTTTATTTTTTCTCCTTGGGGATACAAGCTGTATTAACGTTTCTGTAATAACCAGAATAAAGTCGAGAGACAAGCACCCAGTATTTGTATTCCTTTGTCAGTAATAAAAAAGGAGACAGTAAATTATAGAAAGAAACCAACACTATGACCACAGAATTCTGGTATATATTCCTACATCAAGAGACCTACATACAGTAACTGAAATTCCTTTTTTTGATTCAAAAGGGAGTTTTGCATGCTTGATGATCAAATACTGTGAAGGAAGTTACGTGTTTTTCAGCTGGTCATAAACAAGCCACAGGATGAATGAGATGCAGTTAGAAGAGGAACAGACTGATGTGTAACCTGTTTTCACTGTAATCGTGCCATATGGAGTGAATAAAGCAATTTTTCTCCATCTCTCCCTCTGTGAATGAACGAAAAGTTTTCTTAATATTTGTGCACTGGATTCAATAGAGGCATCTTCACTCGTATTCCACTGGAGAGTATCCTTGCAGAGGCAGTCCACCTTCAGCTGCTACAGATGCCTGACGTCTGGAGGAACTATATTTTTGCCACTTGAGTGGAGGAACTTTATTTTTGCTCCCTGAGTAGCAGCACAGAAAGCGTTATCCATGACTGAGCTCCTTCCCCACCATCGCAGGCTGTGCTGCCTTATTCACCTTCTGTACTTGACTGGGAAATGTAAATGACAAGATCTTTATGTGCTCAGAGAAAAATGATCCAAGCCCTAAGAGACATGAACGGGATGATAAATAGTGCTCATTTTCAACAGTGACATAGCTGTTAGAAGTGCTAAGCATCTTTGCTGTACTAATTTCTCCCACAGTAGCCTGTACAGGTAGCTACTAAAATTATATGGACACCTGTCAATAAAGAGTGAAGTCCAGCTAATCAGTGGCACTGTGTTGACATTCAGATTTGTATGCTTGCCACAAATTATCACCCAGAGGTGGGTGAAATACTGTGGTTTTCTACTTCAAAAAGACACAGTGTCAAAGACAGCATGGTGGTACAGATAGAATATCTTGAAAATATTCCTCAAAATGTTTAAAAAAAAAATTATAAAAGTCATAGGCCTTTCCACTGGCTCCAGTGGCAGCTCTCCCATCCTTTCATTTTCAAAATCATCTGCTGCATTCACTCAAATGTATATTCTCGTTGTCAGTTCTCTCCCTCTAACCTTGATACATGCAGTGAGAGGGAGAAAATGGTAAAACAGAAGTATTCTAACCTAGATTTTATAAATTATAAATAAATTATAATTTTATAAATTAAAATTTATTTTATAAATAGATTTTATTTAATTGCATTTTGAGGTGAACCTCAAGAACATTTTCAAGAGCATCTCAATAGTCTGTGCAGAGAAGAACTTTACAAATGCATAGCAGGTATGTGCAAGGATGCTGTCTGCAGCACACATGTTCTCCAATGCTCAGGCAGACTCAAAAGCTCTGACATTGGCATTTCATTAGGTGGTTTCATACCTGTAAAATGAAAGTGTGCACAGAAATTGCAGCAGGTGGTCTGAATGCTGGGAGAAAATAGTCCTGTATTCCCCTTAGGATGGATATAAACATATCCTAGGAGCTTCCTACCTTGATCTTTCTCAGGAGACCATTTAGGAACTGTTCAAAGGACACACAGTGAGGTCAGTAGGGACTACAGCTTACTGGGAAATGGTTGCACTAAAAGTGGCTGGTGCCCATTCCCCTGCACAGGGAATTCCTAATTCTACCACTCAAAGGTAGGTGTCGTGGTTTAACCCCAGCTGGCAACTATGCACCATGCAGCTGCTTGCTCACCCTCCCCACCCAGGTGGGATGCGGGAGAGAATCAGAAGGATAAAAGTAAGAAAATTCATGGGTTGAGATAAAAACAGTTTAATAATTGAAATAATAATAATAATAATAATAATAATAATAATAATAATAATAATAATAATAAGGTGAAAAGGAAAAAAACAAGAGGAACAAAACCCAGGGGAAAAAAACCAAGTGATGTAACCGCTCACCACCCACCGACCAACACCCAGCCAGTCCCCAAGCAGCGATCGCTGCCCCACGGCTAACTCCCCCCGGTTTATATACTGAGCATGATGTCATATGGTATGGAATAGCCCTTTGGTCAATTTGGATCAAATATCTTGGGCTGTGCCCCCTCCCAACTTCTTGTGCACCTGGCAGAGCATGGGAAGCTGAAAAAGAAAGTCCTTGACTAGTATAAACACTACTTAACAACAACTAAAACATCAGTGTGTTATCAGCATTCTTCTCATACTAAATCCAAAACACAGCACTATGCCAGCTACTAGGAAGAAAATTAACTCTATCCCAGCTGAAACCAGGACAGTAGGTCTCCACATAGATGCAGACCTAGACAAACCAGTCCGAGCTCATTGCCTGTCACAGGGCTACTGTGTGCTAGCTAGGAAATTTAACTCATCATCACAACACAGCTTCGTTAGTTTCCACAAATGGTATAAAAATACCTCTACAGATCAAAGAGAGGTAAGTTTTGAAGAAGCCATGCATGCAAAAGGTCCACCTATTGCAGAGTCTGCAAGTTACTGCACTAGGAGACATTTAAAGAGGTTGGTCTTGCTAACTGCTATGCCTGCTTCTGCAAAAAGCACCTATACCCAGCAAATACATGGCAGAATTTGCTAGATCTCACTTCAGTGTAAGCACAAGGAGATGACAGGACCTCTCTGCAGAAGAAAATGCTTTCTCTCAAATCATTCACATAGCAGACAGGCCAGATGCTGATGCTAATATTAGGAGAAAAGACAAAAAGAAGTTTAGAAACCCAGGGAAAGCAGAGAAAAAAGCAGGCAGGACAAAGAAAACTCCAGTGGCAGAAGAGTTCCATCAAGATCCTGGGCTTCAGGCCATACCCAGCACAGCTGCAGCAATGAAACCAAGATACCACAGAAACAGGAAAGGAGGGTCTGCCTTCCCAGAAACAGGGAGAGGAGAAACAAGTCCCTAGGAAGCTGGGGAAGCAGCAGGGGAAACACCTTGAAGCAGAGACTAGCTTTGATCTGGATGATAAATCAACTTTGCCAAAATGGATGAGCCATTTGGACCCATTCCCTGCTGTTTAAGGATTTGTCCTTGAAGTGATGAGTGCATGTGAAAACCCACATATGCACTGAAGAAGGGAAGGCAGATGACATCAGACTTGACTTCAGATTATAAAAATGTGCATGAAAGAGAAAAAAAAAACCCAGAAGCAACCTCACGTTGCAGCATAGGAAAGTTTGGTGTTCCTTTTCAGTCCTTCTCTGACAGATGGGATTTTCGGCTCCATATGGTCACCATCACGTTTTGTTACAGATCAGCTGCCTCTCTGGGTACCCGGGTTGTCTTAGGTCACCGTCTTGCAGAAAGGTTGAAACTAAGGTACTCCACAGTGCTTCAGCTGGCAGCAGCTGCCCGTCTGCCAGGGCTGTCAGAGGCAGCTGCCTTGTGCTCAGCTGCTGCTCCAGGTCCATCATACAGACCACAGCGGTCGTTTCCTGGGTGTTCAGGGGAGACAGACAAAACTGGGGCTGCTGGTGCTGTATCATACATGAAAAAAAATAAGACCTCCAAACCATGTAAATGGTCTTGAAAGATCCAGAGTCTTCAAAACGTTCACCTTGAGAGGTAAGTGTTCACATTTTGGTTTTGTTTCTCTACTAGGGAGAGTGAATTGCAAGGACTGCACACACCAGGGCCATCTTCACCCAAAGAGGAATTTGCAAAATTAATAGCAAAACAGGTACAAACCAAGTAATTTATGACTTCAGCCCCTGACATTTTCCAGCATCTGATGGATGCTACTGTTATGGTCATATTGCCAACCTAAAACTGGCATTTTAAAGGTTCACATAGGCTTTTTAAAAATTATTTCACCCTTGTAAACAACCCATTAAAAATAATTCTCAAGACAAGACCATGACATTTTTACATTTTTGTGCTAATATCATCACCATATACAACACACATAACAGGGCATTTTTGTTTCATCTTCGTAGCATGCAGTTTTCTTCTGATGGTATATAAAAACATAACCTAGGAGTGCTGATTTTGCAGTTTATTTTGGATGGCTTGATGATTCCAATTATTAAATACATGAGCTGTGATGCCAACACTGCATGCATTTTAACTAGGAAGAAATTAGGGGACAAAATGCCGAGAATACAGCCTGTAAGAGTCCAAATCACACTACTCCCAGGGAAATAAAATACATCTGTGTGAAAATATTATCACTGCCTTGTCACAATTTTCATTCCCAAAGGCCAATGGGGTAATGACAACAGAGTATGTGCAACTTATTATTTTGAATGTTGCAGGACTATTAAATAAACATAGTACTGTTTTGGGGTATTCTGAATGTGTTCAGCATTTCAAACAAATTCATTCTTCTAAAGGTTGAACACACCTGAGTACCAAAAATCCGGGTCAGCAAGGATACTTGTGTTCACAGGGGTATTTATAGCCTTTATATGAAGCATTCCCTCTCTAGTCAATCTGGTCAAAGTCCTTTTACTTTGGATTTAAATTCGAGGTAAATGCTGGGGACTTGCTCGCAGCCTCCAGTCAGTCCTTCCTGTCCTACATTTAGATAAAGAGAAGTGTGGAGCATGTGTGGATCCAAGAGCTGCCCGCAGCTGCTGTACATTAGAGGAGGTCTGAGCGTGCCCTGCGTGACTCCATACACGGCTGCACCTCAGCCAGCTCTGGATCTGCAAGCACAAGGATGGCTGACAGCTGCTTCAGACCCATAGACTTTCTACAAAACCTGGACACACAAAAAGATGCTTTGCTTGTTTATTAAACATATTTTTTTAAAATGATTGGTCTCTCAATTGGTTTACATTTCAATGTTTAGATCTCAGAGATTCCTATAGGAAATCTGCCATAAAAATTTGAACCTGAAGCAGGCTAGATTGTGCACTGTTGAAGATTACAGAAATGTGGGTTGAAATTGATATAAATAATGAAAAGCAACTATTTTTTTTATTTTATTCAAAATATTTGTGTCTATATAATTTAAAACATATGCAGAAAATTTTAAAGATATCTCTATCTAACCCTAACATAATTAATATCCTGTAGAACTCAGCTGTCCTCATAGAGCCTGACCTATAACATTATGTTTTCATTATCTTAATCACCGTCAAGACAGGCTGCCTAGCAAGTGAACAGTGGCCATGGCAAACAAAGATCATAATGAGATCTTGAAGATCTGCACAACAAAGTAAATTAGAGAAGTTCTGTGTATGATTTCATTACGCATCTCAGTAATGACAGCAAAAGAATCTGGCTTATTTAGCATGGACTGTATTAAAGACACATTTTTCAGTTACCCCAGAACACTGTGCAACTAGATAGCCATGCTTTTATAAAAACATATATAAAGCAAAACCTCAAACTTAGCCACTATGGACTCCACTGTGGTGACCTACTGCATAGATTTACATTGGCAATGCCATAGAAGTCATGCACGCTGAAAGAATTTATTTCTGAGTCTAATTTTTCTCTGTGCATTTTGCCATTTGATTAACATCTTTTCTTTGTCTTTTCACAGGCTCTTTGAAGGTGGTGTAAATTGCATCTAGCTCTGATTAATGGTGAGATTCATGCTAGAAAATAAAACCTTCACTCTAGCTGGAATGTAAATGAAACCTTTCAAGCTAGCACAGAGTTTTTAATAGAAACAGGATGAATTAACTTAACCTGGGATCTTACATATGCACACAAAAAAAAGAGGTATCTAAATAATGTCAGTTTGTCTCTGTTACAGTTCTTGATAAAAGGCAAAGGCTATATCAAATACAGTTTGTTGTGCTGCCAAGATAATACTCTTGTTTCTCAAAGTAGACAGCACTAGCACTGTGTCAGTACTGTGCAATCTAAGGAATGAGCTGGTAGCAATTTCTGCCAGGTGTATGCCACGTGAAGGCAGTTTTCGAACCTGTAAATGGAAAGCAGATACCCAGCTATCACTGGCTGTCCAGAGTGTCTGGGTGCTCAACAGCCCCTTGCATCGAGTTTTCCCTTGCTATGGTAAGGGAAAACCTGATTGCTCCCCCATTTTGAGGTACCTGACTCCACTTAGAGTCACCGCAGCTACAGTGGAGGTCGCAAGGCTGACAAACACAATCATTAGTATGATTATTTGGAGTGGCATAGCAAGAGGAGTGGGTATTACATCTGGAAGTCGAGTCATAATCAGAAAGTTTAAGAATCACTCTTCCAAGGTATCATTTTGTAGTTGGTACTAAATCGTTGGAGAACTAGGAGACTTCTGTCTCCAAGGTCAGTCCCTCTCTGCAGAAGGGGTAAGGCTAGGAGAGGAAGCTGCGCTTCAGGGCATATTATAAACAAGTGTCAGGTGAATAATGGATTACCTAGAGCATGAAATTAGTAATTAGCTCCTAAAAAATGTTTCTTTCAACAAAAGAGAAACTTGTCCAGAACAAGATATGAAAAAGTGTAAGTTCTGTCTGCAAAATGCAGAATAAATGAATGGGGAGAGAATGAGGATGGGGATGGAGAGCATACCCACCTCTTCCCTGTGCACACCAGAGGAATAAGAACTGTACCACCCTTCACTCTTCTCAAAAGTCCCTCAAGTCAGAGTTGGGGAACAAATACAAGAAAACTAACATTTCAGACCCAGTTGCCTACATAAGGAAGTGACTCCCACCTCCAGGCCTGTCCATCTGGTATTTCTCACTGGTGCCCAAGTGCAGGAATGTTCCTCGCTTTTGTTTCTGAGGATCACATGGCAACAAAAATGAGGCAAGGTCCAAGAACATGTAAGAGTAACCTACCCATTAAAACACTTGGCTGAAGTGTAAAGGCCCCCACTTCAGCTGACTTGGTTTGTTTCATGTTAGCTTATTTGTCATGAGAAGTCTGAGACTGCACACAAACCTCCTTTCCTTTATTCCCACTCCTCTCCCTCACTTATATATCCCTCTACAGTGGTATTACGCTGAGGAGCAGGAATTTTCTTTGTCCACCCTAGAGATGCACCAAGTGCGAGGTGTGCATGTGTTTGCACACATCAAGATCAGGGTTTGAGGAGCAGTGCAGTATGTATGATTTCCTTATCTCACACCTGCCTCTGTGCACTGCAAAAGCTTTTCCTTCCAGCGCACACAGGAGGGTAGCGTGGAGCCAGACACACCTGAAACGAAAGTGGACGGCAGAATGGGGATGCTGTACCCTCCCATCCATGTAGCTGGTAGATTAAGGCTTGGAGGCACGTTTCCCAGGACATGGGCATCTCTTTACACATCAAAGCTCAAGTTTATTTCATTGCGTAGAAAACAGAAATTAAATTTAGCTTTGGGTGTCAAAAAAAATGTTGTTGTAATGGGCCAGCTTAATTTCTGGCATGAACAGACACAATTGTCATTGATTTTGATGATTTATGGCAGCAATTTATCCTCAGTGTAACTCCACTGACTTTGCTTGAGTTACATCAAGGCTTAATTTAGCCTGATATTTTTATCAAGGGAAGGAACAGAATTAAAAAAGCACGTGTCTCGGTTCAGGCATTTGTTTTCTACTTTTCCATTGTACACAAACTGCATTTCTTTAAGCTGTGGATCCCCCAGCTTTCTGTTTACTGATATTGCAATAGCCTTAGGGGGTTTTTTCCCTACCTACTATTTGCATCTGGGCTTATTGACAAATTGTCACCTGTGATGTGTTTGCTGTCTTACAAGATTACAGATGACTGTTGCTTTGCACTGCTTCTCTTCTCCCTGTATCTCTTGCATACTGAGTGGGTTGTTTTCTGGCTAGTGAACATCACCAAAGAATTTATATTACATGCTTTTTACGTATTCCTCAGCCTAGAACTTTTCTTCTATTAATGACTTCACAGATAATGTCCTGAGCAAGTGCAGGGCAAAGATCTTCATGTAAATTGTTAACAACTTAAAAATACATATATTTCATACATGCTATATAATTGATGATAAAATATTTCTTCTTTTTAAAAACTTCATTCTTTGGTCATCTGCAAAATTATCATTAGAGTGAAGAACAAGCACAATACTCAAAATGGATGCTATATGCAAGGACACAAATATCTGTTCCCTTTGTAAGCCGGATTCTTGGAACCCACATAGTTGCCAAATCCAACAGCTTGAACTGTTTTATCATGTCTGCTTAATTCATATTCTGGGCATCCGCTGGCATGAATGTTTGACAAACACAGATATTCTATTTCACAGCAATGGCGTTGGTATGGGTACCCCCGGGAAGCTCTCATTTCTGCCACGTTGGGCATAGAGTCATTGAAGAAGAACCCAAAGCTGCCAAAAATGTTGGCATGCTGTATAGCTGTGCTGCTAGAGACAAACAAACAAATGAAGGCCCCTGAAAGCACTTTAAACACGCTCTGAAATCGTCTCTTCAAGCTTGTCAAAGCAATACCAGAACCTGTTAGAACAGGACTACATACCAAGGTATCTCCAGAGAAATCTGCGACAAGGTTGCTGCAGACCTTGGAGCAAAGCACGCAGCACCACGGGAGGCTGGGAGAGCAACAAGGAAGCTCCAAAGCACTCAGTGGTCGTCAGAAATGTGTGAAATCAACCTGCAGCCATACCTGCTCCTCAGGGGTTTGTCTGTCCCCACACACTTGAGAGCGTGGGCACTGAGGGCAATTAGCTACAGCACACAGAAATTGTCACTGAGCAAGACAGAAAACTACAGGCAGCGCTGAAAGAGTAAGTGTGCATGCACAGGTACCTGTGTTCTGCTGTTTTTCTCTGTGTATTCATACTTAATTTCCGCCACAGAGGCCCTATTGCAGTAATTAACTGAGGTGTGACAACATTTTGATGTCTTCATACACAAACAATCCCATTCAGTAAGCGTAATGAGTCATCTCAAATCTTCCTCAAAGCTGTGTGATGAGACCTTGAACAAAGCATGCGAGGATTTATATCACCCTGTCTAACAGAAGACCATCGAAGAGGTACACCGTTTGTTCCTCTGCATCTGCTTACTCATTCCCTCTGCTGCTTAGGCTCTACAGTGGAGGAGTTTCAGACCTTTCTAATTATCTTTGCATTTAGCAACATTCTGCTGAGCTACTGTTCAAAAAACAACCACAACAAATAAATAAACAAACCTGGGGCTGCCAGTTCAGACAGCCGACGTGCTTGCTCCAAGGACATCTGCCCTTTTCCTAGCACCAAGATCACAGATTGTCAGCAGTGGCCTTTCAACTCATAGTAGCCTTCCTGCATTAGGCTTGTATGTCCTTGACCCCCCAGAAAAACAAAAGACCTTAGAAACATCTTTTGGATTTCTTTCTTTTTTTTTTTCCTTCTTTATTGGGCTTTGCACAGCCCTGGAAAAATGTCTGCAATATCTTTCACAAACATCATCATTTATTAATGTACTGCAAGTCTGAAACAGCCTGGTTGTTTGGGTGCTTGGTAACGTCTGAAGTTAGCTCATTTATAAAGAGGAGCAACACTGGAAAGTGTTTCTCTTCAGAGAACCATGCTGATGAAAAGTTGCTTAGAGCTCATCCAAAATACTCTCTCACACCAGATCTTTAATACAGTTTCTTTTGGATGAACTTGCAGCATGTGTGTTTTTTTCCCCCTAAGAACCACCAGTATATTTGTATGCATTATTTTAATGCAGAGATTTTATTTTGATGTTATGCGAGAGATGTGGAAACCGCACCTGGGAAATTTGGCTGGCATTTCTGTAGAAACATAACAATAGTGTGACAGCTTAATCAAGTGGGTACTGGTATTTAACTTGGGTTTCTTTTTATCTAGTAATTTCAAATGTAATTTGAATATTCATAAGATAGCAAGACAGTGACTCATTAAAAGATGTATCGTGTTCTATAGAGTGAAATGCCGTGGAAATAAGCAGTACATTTGCAGGTTGAACCGATCAAATACAGCAGAGGCAGGAAGGGTAAGACACACAAAAACCCATCACCTTTCTCTTTTCTGAATGTGTGCATAAGGCAAGGATTAGGATCATCATGTAATATTCAGGAGAGTTGCATGGGGAATACATTGCCCATAAGAACAGCTGGTTTAGACGTTAGAGCAAGATTAAAGAGAACCTATTACATTATCTTTTGTTTTAAATGAATGGTTATCTGCCAAACCAGCAGGTCAAAACAGGCGCTTCTGTGAAGACAAACATCTCTTTGCAAAAATTATACTCTTTCCATGGATTTGGTTTTCTTACCTGATAATGGGCAATCATGTGCCATACTCCAGGTCTCTGTGTAACTACTAATTCACCATTTCAGTTCTACACGGTTAGCCAAAAAGGCCCTTAAGTAAGTAAAAAGGAATGCAAAAATGTTAATAAATTCAAGATGTTAAACTCTGATTTGTACCTAATTCTGTTAATACATACATTTCAAATTAAAATGTAACATCAGACTTTCTGGATTTGTTGGCTTTAAAAAATCCAATAAAAGACAAGATTGTATTATAAAAATATTGTAACCCAGTTTTGCTCTTATCTCTAGCTCTGTGAAAAGAAAACTAGAGGCAAGTAATAACTTCTATAAATGAGTCATTATCAGAGATTACTATTTTTAAATAGCACCCAAAAATTTGTCAGGCATTAAAGAGCAAATAGAAAAGATTTGACCTCACTCCTTGTACAAAGAGATTAGGCACAAATCCTCAAAGGCTTAGCTACTCAAGTCCTATCGAGGGCCTAGGTTCACTTCATCTAACCAAAGGATCCTAAATTAGGAGTCAAGTCAACACAGACTCCCTCTAAAAATTGTCAAAGAAAAATGAGGGGTATCAGACGACAACTCAGCTTCCCTAAAAGCTAAATAGCCTCCTGAGGCAGTCTGCATCTTGCTCTTGGGGTGCTAGCAGGGGGCAACACTCCTACTGAAAGCAACTGAAGGCAAAAGGCAAGCACCTTGCTGGAAGTGCCGCGGCTTGTTGGTAGTTCAGTGCTTCAACACTTGTGACAAGTTAGATGTGTGGGAGGTGCCAGGTGCCACTGATAAACAAGGGGAGGGACAGAGAGCAACTGGATAAAATTTATGGCAAAGGACTATGTACTCATGAATTTTTTACATAGGCATATCCTGATGGTACTTGCAAATGTATTAACTGATTGATTTTACTTATGTTAATTAGATCACGTACTGCAGGCAGCATGGAAGAAGCATTTGTTTTTGAAGTAACTTAAATAAAGAGCAGATGGTGGCTTGGTGAGCAGGGCCTGAATTTGTTCTCAGTTCCAAGTTCGCAGTCACAACCTATTTGTGAGACTCTAAATCAGAATACATCATATTTGAGCCAATATTCACTAAAATCTGCATGGAAAAGCTTACCTTTGATAGTTGAGAGTCAGCATGTTGATTAATTTTTGATAGAAGGAACTTAAATGTCCTGGCTGCTTGGGCCATTACATATGTGATTTATATCTGTGAAAAAAATCAGTTATGGGGCCACACAGAGTGAAGGCCTTGATTGCCCACCAAAAAAGGCATCTGCTGGAATGTGGGAGACTCGGGTTTAGCTCCCTGTTTCAAATATTTCATAGTCCACCTCTAAGAGAAGACTCCGAAAGCACCAATCTCTCAGAGAAGCTAGCAGCAGGATATCTGGGATATCTGCCTGGGCTGTAGAATAGCCAAGTTTCCAGTTCTCTGCCAGACTTTCTTCAGCTCCTTTGGTGCCCATTAGTCCCTCTGACAGTGGCCACAGATGTAGCTGACGCTTGCTCTCTTATAGGACGTGTCTGAGACACCCTTCTCTCTTTGGTTATGGTGGTGCAAGCTGTAGATGCTGATGTCTTTGCACCACCAAAGAAATGGCACAGCTTCAGTCAGGTACACATCATCCAAAGGAAAGTGTCTGGCACTGCATACGTCTTGCGGTTAGCATGCAATGAATGCCCTCTCTCACTTGCCCCCTCCAACTTTGCCCATCTTCCTAAAAACTGAGTTCAGACCAGAGGCAAGGCCAGCCTCAAGCACATAGAAAACCAAAACAGAATTAAAGTCCTTTGGAAAGATCCTCCGCTACAGCACATCCTCATGAACTGGCCAGAACTTCACATCTGATTGTTTTTCGGTGGCACAGGGGCCACCAGTCCAGGCAGGGCATTTATATATTCCCCACAAAAAGGGCTGAATTCCTCAGGCAGAGGAAGAAGCTGTGCAGTCTGTCCCTCAGGCTTGCCAAACCTCTCTCATCTCAAGAGAGGGTCTCATTACAAAGAGGGTTTCCCCTTCTTTCATGGAACACTTTCAGTCATTTCAATGTGAGCTCTCTCTTTGGATCTTATTGTTGTTAGAAATGCATACCTTTCTTGGAGCTAAAATGGCTATTGTGAGAAACAAAACCAAAACACCTCTGTGTGGGGGAAAGTAGGAACTAGCACAAATAGTCACAACTGCAAATGGACACTGCTTTGCTTTCCAAGTGACTATGGCCCCAGATGGTAGGACATGACTGTAAGGGCTGGCAGCCCTTAAAGTACTAAAATAAAGCCCCATTTCAAGTACATTTGCCTCTAGAAATAGAAAAGTATCCTCTATATTTATGTTATATTAGTGGTTGGTTTTGGAAGTTTTGCCAAAAGCTGTCCAGAAATTAAAAAAAAAAAAAAAGTTTTGTATGAATCATCCATGTTATGGTCTTCATAAATCTACATCATTACCGAAGCATGTCCCAAATTGCTGCATGAATATCAGACTTGAAACACTGGTGGGAAAAGGAGGGTATAAAATTATGTCAGAGTACAACCGGTACTAATGTGATGGCAATGCAATATCATTCTCTTAGTCTATGAAATTTCTGTGGTGATACTCTAACTTTAAGACATATGCCTTTGATACAATAGCAGATGTGGTAATGCTCTATTTTACGTACAATGTTATGTCTCCATCAGTCTGTGGCAATGTAACCTCAAACCATAAGAGCAAAAGAAGGCTGAACTTATAACTTTTTTAATACTTATTATACAGTGTAGCATTGCAATGGCAATAGAGGGAGCCTCTGAAGAGAAGCTGCTGACACACTAAGATTCTTCCGATGACATCTTAAAATGAAGACTAATTTATTGAAGACAATTGTACTTACGTTTCAACAGCTATCTCATGGAATGGTTTATAAATTTGTCTCATGTTCTCTTAGTTATGAAAAGAAGGTTTATGAACATTTGCTAGTGGACACATTAAATTGTCACCCACAAAATGATGATGAGCATATCCATTCCTTCTAACTATTTTTTTGCTTGTTTACTGTTAACCACAAGAAGGTGAGGACAGTCAAGCACAGGAAAAGATTGCCCAGAGAGGCTGTGCAGTCTCCACCCTTGGAGGTTTTCAAAACCTGTATGGATAAAGGCCTGAACAATCTGGTCTGATCTCATAGCTGCCCTTGCTTTGAGATGGAGGTGGTCTTCCTGGGGTCTTTTTGCACCTGAACTATGCTATGATCCTATGATCCTAAGATTTATTATTTACAATTTTATAGCTGAAATAATCTGCACTAGAGTCTCATCATTCAGCATTGTATTTCCACCATAGCAGTAATTCAATTGTGCAGAAATCTCTGGATCGCAGACCCTGAATCTCAATGGGGACTTTAACCTCCCTGACTGCTGCCAAAAGGATGATACGGTGGGACACAGACAGTCAAGAGGATTTGTGGAAGTGGATAACTTCTTGGCTCAGGTATAGGATGGGCAACAAAGGGTGATACACAGTTGGATCTGCTATTCACTAATAACAAAGAACTGATCAGAGATGTGATAATCAATGGCAATGTTGGCTGCAGTGACCACGAAATAGTAGAGTTTGAGATCCAGAGGGGAGCAAGGAAGGAGACAGCAGAGCATAGGAGAGCAGACTTCATAATATTCAAGGAACTTGTGGGTGGCATCACTGCATCTCTGAAGGGTAAAAGGAGCTTAGAGAAGCTGGCAGGTCTTTAAAGAACAGTTCATCACAATCCTTAGGAAACCAAGCAGACTTATCAGGACATTGGTTTGGCTGAGCAGGAATGTCAGGACAGAGCTCCAGTGCAAAAAGGCAACATGAAGGGGAAGCAGGGCCAGGCTATAAAGGAGGAATTTGGAAACATTGCCAGGGCATGCAGAGATGATGTCACTGTGTTGGTTTTGGATGGGATAGAGTTAATTTTCTTCATAGCAGCTAGTGTGGGGCTATGATTTGGATTTGTGCTGAAAACAGTGTTGATAATACAGGGATGTTTCCATTATTGCTGAGCAGTGCTTACACAGAGTCAAGGTCTTTTCTGCTTCTCACACCACCCCACCAGCGAGTAGGCTGGGGTGCACAAGAAGCTGGGAGGGGACACAGCTGGGACAGCTGACC
The DNA here is from genome assembly GCA_013401315.1 of Balaeniceps rex. Lineage (NCBI taxonomy): Eukaryota > Metazoa > Chordata > Aves > Pelecaniformes > Balaenicipitidae > Balaeniceps > Balaeniceps rex. Next base: position 17,607 of record VYZW01007507.1, on the reverse strand, counting down.
CCAACTGACCAAAGGGATATTCCATACCATATCACGTCATGCTCAGCATGTAAATCTGGGGGAAGAAGAAGGAAGCGGGGGACATTCAGAGTGATGGCGTTTGTCTTCCCAAGTAACGATTACGTGTGATGGAGCCCTGCTTTTCTGAAGATGGCTGAACACCTGACTGATGATGGGGAGTAGTGAATGAATTCCTTGTTTTGCTTTGCTTGCGTGTGTGGCTTTTGCTTTACTTATTAAACTGTCTGTATCTCAACCTACAAGTCTTCTCACTTTTACTTTTTGATTCTCTCCCTCATCCCACCGGGGGGCAGTGAGAGAGTGGCTGTGTGGTGCTTAGTTGCCAGCTGGGGTTAAACTACAACAGTCACAAAAGCCAAAGGCCAGATGGAGTTAAGACTTTCAAGGAATGTCAAGGGCAACAAGAAGAGCTTTTATGACCAAATTAGTAGTAAAAGGCTGAACAAGGAAAATGTGAGGCTGTTGCTAAATGGAGCAGTGGTTTAATGATAGCAGACAAGTTGATGTACTCAATGCTTTCTTTGCCTGTGTTCACCAACAAGGTCTCCCAGGCCTCTGTGCTAACTGAAAGGATTCAGAGAGGAGGGTAGCTAACAGCACAGGATGAGGACCAAGTCAGGGATTACAGACAAAAATGTGACCCAGACAAAAAACTGGTCATGGGAATATGGAGAAGGAAAAGCAGATTGCCAGCATGGATTTACCCATGCTTGACCAACCTGATATCCTTCTATGATCAATTTCCTGGATTTCTAGCTGAGAGAAGGTTAGTGGGTATCATTTAATTTGACCTCGATGAAACTTTCAACATTGTCTCCCACAATAATCTTGTATCCAAGTTAAGACATTAAAGTCTGGATAGGTGGAAAAACAACTGTGTAAAAAACTGGTTGGACAATTGGGTTCACAGGATAGTGGTTAATGGGTTGTACCTGGTGGCCAGTGACAAACCAGCATTGCAGGGGTCATTGAAGGGGTCTGTGCTGGAACTTGTCCTATTTAACATCCTTATCAGTGATCTGAAGGAAGTGGTAGAGTGCACCCTCATCAAGTTTGCAGTTGACACCAAACTGGGGGGATCGGTCAATAAGCTCAAGGGCAGGGCTACCATCCAGAGGGAGCTAGACAGGCTGGAGGTATGGGCCAATCCTGTGAAATACAAAGAAGAATTGCTGGACTCCTGAGAAGAGAGTGACTGTGATCTACACCGCGGCTGCAGAGCTGCAGAGCCTCAGGGCTGGCTCTTTCCCTCCTCGACAGGGGAAAGACCTCTGCTTTGTGCCCTTCCACATGCGTGTAACGACAACCAAGATTAGACTCTTGCCACCATGTAATAGTGCTGCTGAAAACCTACCAATGCGTTCTCACTGCTCAGCTGCATTACATGCACTCCTTAGTCTTTCCATGAACTATCAGTCTGTGGGCTTGATCCATAGCTCGTTGATTTTGCTGTAAATCTTTCAGCAGATTGTAACAGACTTTGGATCAAGACCTCTGCAAGCTATGACTCTCCTTTGTGCCAATATATTAGTAACTATTTCATTGCTTGCCCTATTTATAACCTTGCATTTTTTCATTTTTTTGAGATTTGATCCTTTTATCTGAATGTCTAAACTCAACTCAGTTCTTTTATCTTTGACCCTTTTTTCATCACCCCTCAGAACTTTGTAACTGACCCTGCATTTATCAGGAAGCTGGACTAGAGACCATCCTATGATGCTATGAACTGCTCTTCTCTGCTAGGATAGGAGCTGAGGACTTTCATTTTCAGGCTGTTTTAAGGAAGAAACTAAATGCAGCTGCACCGCTGACTGGAGTCCCTTTCTCCCACCTTCAGCTTTCCCCACACTCTTTGTTAATAGATCATTAAGCATGTTTACGCTGCTTTCAGTTGATGAATTGTTTATGCAACCTTTCATGACATAACTGTAGCGAATGCTTTTAAAACAAACAAACAGACGAACAGACAAAGAGTTGGCTCTACTAGTAAGGACTAGACCATGGCTTTGTTCCAAGACCCAAGACCCATGCCCAGAGGGGTATTCAGTTGTGCTATGCTCAGCAGTAGCAGAAAAAAATGAATTCTCTTTCCAGAAGATTCACGTTCAGCATACTGCTGCTGTGGAAGGAAGAGGAAGGAAGGGGGAATGGAAGCAGGAGCATGTGGAAATTGTTACTGTCCTATGCCAGCACCAGCTGAGGTACATGTACACACCCCCTTAGATTCCCAGACAAGTCCTTCTTCAGTTTTTGTCCACCTGCTGGGGGGGGTGGGGGGATGTCATATACAGATGAATTAAATTTATCTTGCTCCTCAGCCAAGGTATTGTAATAGGAATTTCAGTCTTCAGTGCTCTAGCCAAAGAGAGAATGGAGGTTTCTTAAGCATCCTCAGTCATACACATTCTTCATACTGGGAGCTAAAACTATTAAAGTGGCTGGCACAGCAAACTGACATAACAGCTAAAACCTTTGGTCTGCTAAACGTATTAAAATGGGGAAAAGCTATCCTACAGACATTGTCAGTAAATTTGAGCAGCTTTAGTGGACTCTAGAGAAGGAAATTTAACACAAGAAAGATGCAAAAAATATTTTGAGTTCTTCAGGTATAAAAGTTGTTTTACCCACCAAAATAAGAAGCAGGAGGGAAGAGAAGAGTGGAGAAATTTGACAGGACTCATAAAAAATCTCCGAAATTTAAATATCCATGTGGTAGGAATCTTACAGTTAGAAACTCGCAGGAAATAACCATGGCCAGATTTCCAAGGGTACTGAGAAGACTGTGAGCCAGGCTTGAGGCCCTTCAGAAAAAAATCAGCATAGGACCAGAAAGACTTAAGGAAGAGACCTATGACCTGACTTACTTGTACTAAAACCTTCATCCCGCAAAAGCATTGCATAGCTCTTCCTGGTTCTGGTAGATACTTGTTGTCCTGGTTTCAGCCGGCGTAGAGTTAATTTTCTTTCTAGTAGCTGGTATAGTGCTGTTATTTTGTGATTTAGGATGAGAATAATGTTGATAACATGCTGATGTTTTAGTTATTGCTGAGCAGTGCTTACAAAGAATCAAGGCTTTTTCTGCTTCTCACACCGCCCCACCAGCGAGTAGGCTGGGGGTGCACAAGAAGTTGGGAGGGGACACAGCTGGGACAGCTGACCCCAACTGACCAATGGGACATTCTGAGCATGACGTCATGCTCAGTATATAAACTAGAGGAAAAGCTGGCTGGGGGTCCGCTGCTTGGGAACTGGCTGGGCATCGGTCGGCGGGTGGTAAGCAATTTCATTGTGCGTCACTTGTTTTGTATATTCTTTTATCTTTATTATTATTTTCCCTTTCTTTTCTGTCCTATTAAACTGTCTTTATCTCAACCCATGAGTTTTACCTTTTTTCTCCAATTCTCTCCTCCAACCCACTGAGGGGGAGTGAGTGAACAGCTGTGTGGTGTTTAGCTGCCTGCCGGGTTAAACCACAACACCTATTTATCTATTTCTTTGATATGAGAATGTATTGGGCATTTCAAGTTTTGTCCTGGAGTGTCTCCAGAAGTGCCTCAGTCTGAGCAATGCCGAGCACCACTTCAGGACAAGGCTACGCAAGGCTGTGTCGCAAACCGGTATTCCTCCTGCCGGCCTTATACCGAGCCAGGGGTGGCAGCAGTCCCAGAGCTCACCAACACAAAAGAGGGAGGAGGGAGTCTACATTTTTAATCTTTAACTGGAGCTGTGAGATATCTGGATCTAACATCTAAACCCACATCTCAGTCCTTGATGAGCACATTAATTACAGAGCCAGAGGGTATGCTTACCAAGGCAGAGGAGACCAGGGAGCTGGAGGAGGTGCTATCATTTCTGTCAGTTGAAACTGTTTAACTTTTCATTAAATTAATTTAATTTACCACTCCCTCCAGCTAATGCCGCAACTTGTGGGATAGGGACCTGCACAGCTACCTGCTCTGCCTCATTGATTCTGTCCCAGTCCCATAAAGAGGGGCTCTCTGGAAGGGGAGAGGTGAGAGCATCCTCACAACTCCAGGCATGCCAGAGAGGAGTTGGGATCTGGCTTTCGGACTGGAACACTCTCTTGAGTGTCACCACATCTTTGAATCCTCTCGGTCTCCCACCTGCCAAGAGAGTGCTTCACCTGCTTAGCAACTGCACAAGGATAGACAGCCTCTTCTGTCAGCCTCGTCCCAAAAGCGACTGCCTCACTTTTGGGAAGTACCCTGTATGTAGTAGAGCAATTTTCTGACATCTTGGATAACGTGCCAAAGACAGAGGCAGAGTATAAACATAATTTCTTCTTTTGAGTGTTTCCCATTGTATTCTTACCCAGCCGGAACTCCATGTGGCTCAGATCACAGCCAAAATCCCCCTGAAGCGCTCCAGACGGAGTCAGCATACCCAGTTTACACTATGTGAATCCCTGCAGACGAATAGATGCCTAAACACCCACCTTGCAAATCCAGCCTGAAGAGTGATTGGGAAATTTTTGTAACACTGTTATTTTCATGTACCACAACAAAGAGAGCCCTGAAAATAGATAGAATCATCTCTTGATACTGAAGGCTTTAGAGCCCTCAAGAAAATATGTGGGTACAACCTATTTTTGCTGCAAATAGGGACAAAATTCCAATCTTGGTATTCTTTTAAAGAAGCAAGCTGAATTCAGTTACAGTGAAGGTCAGACAGATGTTCCACCCAAGGAGCCAAAGCATTACTAACTATTATATTTGTGTTTTATTACAGAACCTCAGAACCATAGTCGTGGGCCAGGACCCCACTCTAATGAATGATATATAGAAACAGAACTAATATCCTTCCTGACATAAGTCTGAGAAACCCACTGGCTTCAGTGCGATTACTCACACTACAAAGCAGCAGCTAATTTGCCCTAACGAATAAGCCATCTATACATTTTCACACAAAAAAACCCAGGAAAGTATCCAATATCAGACTGTAAAACTTAGGTTCGCCATGAAAACGAGTATATGCATTTGTAACAAACAATAATGTGCCTTTCCTTCTTAGAAACAACATCAAGAAAACCCTCTTTTTCTTTTGCCTTGGCATTTTTTTGTGTCGGTGATTTCCAAAGAGCCAGGCTGGCCCCATACTTGGAATAGCAAATTTAGGCAATGTAAAAGTTGATTATGAAACTACTTGAATGCAAAATTGCATCTCTTGTTTGCAAATATAATTAAATAGTACATAAAAACCTGCTAGTAAGTAACTCTTAAAATATGACTATGATTAGATCAAAGTGTTTTAATCTGTAGACAATTTCTATTAGCCACACACACTAACTTATTTTGCCGATGACCATGACTGGGCTTTACCTACGAACCAGCCAAAACACGCCACAAAATTGGAGATGTCCTAGAAGTTGCATGAGAAAACTACTTTCTTTCCTTCTTTCAATCTGAAATAAATAGCAGGGTACTGTGTGTGCTGAAAGGGAATCGTTTATGTTGGACTAAAACAGAGAAGGAAAAAAAGATGCAAAGGCCAGAATAAAAGTAGGCTGGATGCCTGGAAATAAATATGAATATATTAGAAAAATATTTCAAACTAAGGATGTGAAAAATGGAAAGCCCAAACCAAAAGTAGGGAAGGAACTTAATATAATTTGGTTTTACAACTAAGAAATGGCATAATACCAATCCAAAGCAGGTCAAGTTTCTTCTGAGATCTGGAAAAACAGGGGAAATTTCTACTCCTTTGCTGCTCTGATGTGAATCTCAAACAATTCCTTCGGTTTCTGCAGATTTGCTCCACAATTAGTCCCAAATATTTTGCCTAGAACTCCTGTAAATGCAGGGTGATCATAATGCAACCTCCTGGTGGAAGCACAGAGATTACCTGTCAATTGACTTGCAGGATCACAGGTTTTATCTGTCTGCAATGAGAGCAGAATCTAGGCCCACAAAAATATGACTTCACCATCACCAAGGACTTTTGTTGGCAACAGCACAAGCCCTTCATGCTTTAGCCAGAGGAATACTGTTATCTGTCTGGGTATGCCAGCAAATACCACCACCCTCTGTGGCAAAGGCACAGAGAGCGAGGCGACAGCATGCACCAGATGGCGATTAATAAAAACTCTCCTTAGTCGCTTCCTACCACAGAATTTGGGAACACTTTTTCTTCTAACACCTTCCATTGACAAAATGAAGAAATATCAGATTAAAGCTATTAGGTGGTACGTGGCCAGATGGTGATAAAAGTATAAACACTGCTATGAAACCATGACTCAAATGAGGATCTTTCTGATACTCTGCCTGTTTTGCAATATATACGATAAGATAATTTTTTGCTGTTTTTGCTGTTTCATGATGAGCAATATCTCTTTTGTGGCTGCAAAATAAAGAAGAACTAGGTCATTGTGTTTATTCTAATGCACGAGAAAAATAGCGGTCTCTTAAATAGAATGGAGTCTGAAAAGGTTAATGACAGAAGGACCAAGAGGTTTTATTGAAAAATTATCTGTAAAGGCAAAAATAGAGTGACTGCAGAAACAGATCAAAAGCAAGAGTATGGCCAAGAGGAATACAGGGAGGCCCAGGGAACAGAAAATGTACTGAACCGTAAATACTGAACCAAGGAAAAGAAAATTATCTACAAATGGAAAAGGTAAGAGTGGAGGAGAGCCAACACATGAAATAGTATAAATAAAGTATATTCAAAAGATGATATTTTAAAATATCACTTAATAAAGAGGCTTTTGAGAAAAGATGCGTTAAGAAAAACAAACACTGAATGAGCAAGAAAACCTATCAAACTGCAGGCCAGACAGTGATAGAGAAATAGGCATGTCTAAAGCAATGAATGGTGAGAAAAGACATAAGATAGGTTAAGAGAGAGAGGAAAACAGGATTTTAGACAAATACTGAAGGACTTGCACTGTATATAAGGCAAATTACATGACAGGCAAAGGAGCAATTAGTAGAAAATAAGCCTGACATTTAATCCTAGGGGCTGGTTAGAACCCAAGCGGATGAGAAATGTGGTTTAAGTGGTTTCTCTAAGATCAGCATCCCAGAAGCCCAGCTAAAGAATATAAACAGAAAGATGGTGTCAATCATGCTTGCTGGAAGCAAAATGGCACAGAAATGGTTTAACTTCATCCCTGAGGGTTAAATGTTGATTCCAACTTTGTTTTCAGGTTTCAGCCTACATTTAAGAAAACCCCTCTGTTCCATTTGCTGCCCAGAGCCTTTGACATTCCACTTCTTAACTTTCTTCCTTTTTTCATAACTAGAAGGATCATTGATGAAACCAAATTCAACAAATGTCAAAGGCATTCTTTCAAAGCCAGTATGTGGCCTCAAAACATCTCACTGCTTGGCAATGACTGAGAGCTAGATGACTGGGCTTGAGACAAGATTTTGATTATTATTTTTAAAGAAAGGTATTCACACATTCCATCTAAGACATCCTATTCAAAGGTTGTTTGTAATTCCAGTCGGCTGTGCATCACTAGCTCCCATGGGAACCTTGGAGTTTAAGTGTCATGTACAGTCACTGGAAAACTCTCTTCCACACAGGCATCTGGTGGCCCATGCAACTAAACAAAGGCATAGCTTTTTACTTTCGGGGAAGATATTGCCCCAGAGATTCAGGCTACAGAGCATGTCAGGATACTGCAGGCTTGCATTGTTAAGGATCACCAGGGCAGAAATGCCTTGATGCCAGCTACTGCTCTGTGAACTCCAACTGTGTGTCGTAAAAGCAGTTAGAAGTATTTAGTTATAAATTAAAAATGAACAGGAAGACCTTATCTGAAAAGATAATCACAAGTAGGTGTGCATGTACGTAAGAGCACATATACACACATATACACACAGTTCTGTGTACATCTAGATGTCTTTGATAGATATGCTACAGCATCAGTCAGCACAGTTGTGTCACCACATAGGATTAGCGATTTTATAGTGGTCAGAGCTGTTCATAACCAGTGGCAATCTTCAGGATCAAGAAAAGCAGGAGAAAAAATTTCTTCTCTTTGGAGGTACACCTTCTTCGCGGTGGGGTTGGCTTAATGTAGCTGCATACTGCATTTTATGCTGATTTAGGACTGTATGCAAGACCAGACCAAAAACAATTTTAATGGGACACATGTAAACTATCAATGTGGTATTTCCTCTCAGCACCTAAGAAAACACTCAGCTGGAGTGAAGAAGACAGAATAACCCTGCAAAGTCATTTTGGGTCAGGTGTGTTGAAGAACCTTTTGGTTAGTGCAGGGACCCGGGCCATCTGGCCCTAACTGCTTCATTATAGAGCTTTGGCCAGCCCTGTCCCCTTCATATCACTAAGGACTGCAAGAAAATTATCTGTACGCTCTTTATACACATCAATCTTTCCATGCCCAGACAGGGTCCAAAAGTGCGACGGCTTGCTGCACCGCAGTGCCACACGCTGTTTTCCACGTCTGCAACAGTGCACCCAGGGTACTTCAGACCCACTGCATGAACACCCAAGCTTTGCCTGCAGTGAGCACCAAGAGCCTGAAGCACCCCGACTCCTGGTCCTGGACCTCCACGCATCCAGCAAGGAAGGTGGGCTGGCATCTGCTCCCAAAACCAGAAGAAGGAGGAGGCCTGGTCCTGCAGGCAGATTCTTCTCTACATCTCAACTAATACAAAGAAGTGATTTTGGGATGTTGGTATCTTGTAAACAAGTCAGTGCAATTAAAACTGAGCCACATTTTTTCGCCTTTTCTTATTTCCAGATTTCAATCTCCCATTGCCAGTGCTGCAGTTGTGTACAGTGACTGCTTTCCTGTACGCAGATAGTACCACAAAATCTCTTTGTCTGTACATTTGTTTCTGTAGGCTCACAGGGATATTTTTTGTACGCATCAGTGACAAATGTAATTTACAAAATGTTTTCCTTTTTTTTGCGTTATTTATTTCCTAAGTCATTAGTGAATTTTATTTAACTCCACCACCTTAGTAACAACATGACTGAAGTTGACATAGGAAGAGATGGGCAGAAATACTGCTCTTACCACACAACTTTATTGATGTTTCTTCACCAACTGTGATTCTTGGCAATCCAGTCCAGCCTTTCCCAGCCTTGGCCGATGAAGTCATACCCACGACATCAACAAAGAGGGATTCAACTTGTCCTCACTCATGTTAGGTGGGCTCTTCAATGTGCTCTTAAGAGAAGGTGATGCCTTCAGATACCCTGTGAGAAACAGCTCAAGCTTATTTCCCCTGTCATTGATAGCATCTGTGTGCCACGTACTCCTCTGAAGAGAAGGCAAAGCACTGCTTGGGAACTTGGGATCCCAAGGGTGGATGTGTTTTGCATTTTCACTGAATGCCGCATGACTAGTGCCAATGGTTACGTTTCCTGGGTAAGTGTGGGAAGCAGGGCTCAGTGCCTTTGTCACATCCATCTGCTTTCCCAGAAAAGCCAGGGGGAAGATGGCTGGGATTTCCATGTTGCAAGTTTATGTCTTAAGACTTTTAACACCTCAGTAAGTTTACTACAACAGTTGACAGTCATTGCGACACATAGCAAAGAAAAAAAGTAATGACAAAGTGCTCTTCTCTGTGTTTATTTTACATTCAACTTGCGTGTACTTTGTGCATGTGTTTGTCTGCTCAGGGATCCACCAGCCCATTCTCCCCCAGCCCAGTAGATATGAAGCTGTTGGATGATCTCAGTTAAATTTGACAGAAGACTGGAGCTCCCAGCTCGCTCTCCAGTGTTTCCAGAACACACAGGCTAAGCCCTGGTCCCTGGACTAAGTGGTACAGGATAACTCACATCTGCTCTTACTATAAGGCATGGTCCTCAAGGCCACTTCCTCCCTTCTACATCTCAACTTCTCCTACCCTCTTTGTTCTGGACTGAAGCCTGGTAGTAGATAAAGCACTTTAAAGTACAGGTGGGTGCCCAGTTACTCAGTTCCTACCAGCTTCCCAGGAGGTGGGTGAAGAGATGCGGTTGGTGTCCCCAGGGAGAGAAAGGCTGCAGGCAATCACACTTCTTCCTGTACCCCGGTGCTCAGCTCTCCTAGCTCCATGCCATCTGCTTCAGAGTCTGTTCCTGTTGCCAGTTTCCCCTTACTTTCATTGATGGCCTCTGTCACTGTAAAATATCCATCTGTATTCATTTCCCCTTCCTTTCTAAGATGCACAGAAAAAAAGTGAATCCCACCTTAGTATTTTTTTAATGCTGCTGGGATTGTCACAGATCACAGCAGATCAACATTATGCTGTTGTAGGTACAAACTTTCAGTGGTATTCAAAAAAATGTTCACTCTTCCAACAAAACCTGTATTTTTATCAAGTATAAAACATTTGGGAGTTGTGTTAACTTTGACAGCTTACAATGGTAGACAATAAAAATTAAGAGTACGAACTCTTTTCTTTTCAGGTGTCAACAAAATTTACTTTATTATGGCAAAATTTTGTCTTTCAACAGTTTTTCCATTATTTCATTTTAACCTCTAGATCATAATTTTAGTATTATGTTCCTATACATATTTCACTTCTTAAATTGCAGTTTGGACATTATCCAAGTGAAATATTGCAATGGCACTAAACATAAGTTTTTCTGGAACAACAGGCCTATAACTCACTTAGATTCTCTTTATAAACTACATTCTATAGAGCTCAGCAAATAATGGAGTTTGTAGTCTGGGACTGAACCAAAAAAGTTAAAAAAGAAATTTCTTTCAAGCCAAACCAAAACAGAAACTGACATTACAAAAATAAATGAAGAATAGTGTAGGTTATTAGCAGAAATGAAGTTTTTCCTTGTCTTTTAAGGATGTTAATATTTCTGCCCTTAGATATCTTATTAGCCATTGACTTGCCACATTCAGCCCAGCATCATAAATGGTTCCTGTCCATGCGAAACTTCATTTTTGGTGGACATAATGGGAAAACACCTTCCTGGCTCAGACTCTCTTCTCCAGGAGAGGATTTGTCCTGTGCCTCCCTTGCCAAACAAGACCTCTGGTCTTTGGAGGCATCCAAGCATGGGCTAGGATGCTCCTGCTTCCTTTTTTTTTTTTCCCCTCATGTTTAAAATTATCTGGGAGCACTGAGCAGCACTGGTTTCATGTAAGCTTCTGGCCTCCCACCCACCTTCACTGCCATCGCCATCCTTGGCCAGAAAAAACCACATCTGTTTAACTTGAAATGATAGATTTTGTGAGTGGGGACACATGGGATAGTTATCAGCCATCAGATTCTGTGAAAAAAGAAGGTTTAGGAGCTCCCCAGGTCCTAAAGCAACTTGCCCATCACCAGAAAACCTTTTGGTCTCTGTAGAGATCAACATGGCAGTTTGCTCTAGTTACTAACATTGCTCTGACCAGCTGAAGAGCAGGACTTGCTTGAAAATGAAGTTCTCAAGGCAAAACTAAAAATCAGAGGCAAAAATTAAAATGTAAAATATTTGCCCTCACAGGACAATGTTGCCAATACAACAAAAACAAGTAATTCCCTGGGCACTGGTGCTAACGAACCCATTTCCCATGTTCTCTTGTCTCAGGACTGAATTCTCTGGTGTCCCCCGAATTCTAAATGCCCCATTAAAATACTGTCCAGTTTGGGAGAGCTGTAATGTTACTTTCTTGTGTGGGTCTCTAGTGTCTAATAAACACAGGTTGATAGGAATGTCAAGGAGTCTTTCTCTCTCCTCCACCTGGCTGCTTATCTTTCAGAAGGTCACAGGAATCTTTTGGAGTTTCCACTACATTTTGTGAAACTAGCTAGGGAATTGGGCTACAAACAGCAGCAGATGCCAGAAGCCCTAATTGTGTCCTTTCCTCTGTTTCTATTGTTGGTTAGGCTGCAACATAATACTAAGCACTAAGAAAGAGCTTGAACAACATCTCTCTGATTCAGGCAGTACTTTTCTTGGTGGATATGATGTCTAATCCTCTTTGTTTTGATGTTCTCCATTTCTGGCGTTTCTGGTTCAGATTCTCTGCCTTATACAAGATAGATCATCTTTCTTCCATTGACCTGGTGGCTGAGCTCCTCATAACTAAAAAGGCAGGCTTTTACATTTGCCATTATCTTATGTGAGACTTCTACTAAAACTAGGAAGAATTTGGTCTTTCCTGGGATGCTGAAATCAAGGGTTAGAGTCTATCTTCTGAAAGACATTCAGATACAATTCAAATTTTCTTGAATGCTCTCCTTCTCCTGAGACCCATCTGAACATTGCTCTGAAAGACACCTGCTTTGTATCGTCCTTAAAGTGAAAAAACAAGTTCACCTCTGTGCTCTGCTAGCAACCAGGTTCTGTTCCCACCAAAATTATTGCAACTTTTTATTGCTTATTTGACAATGCCCAGGAGGGAGCAAGGTGCTTTAAAATATGGATAAGAAAACCCAGATTACTGCCTGCAGCAGTTTGCAAATGTGACATGGTGGGGGGGATGACAATAGAATAGGGAAACTCAGTGGGAAGGAAAAATCAAGTATGAACAGTGAGACTGCACTGCTGTTCCCTGAGACTTACTGTGCAGCATGAAGGGGTAGAAAATCAAGCATTCTAAACAACTATGAAATACAGTATCCCATTTTCTTGGAAGCATCATCATAAAATGTTGATTTTTAAATGTCTAAATAAAAAGAGATCAGAGCTCTTGTCACCAGCTCAGAAAAGTATTTTGATTTAGCATTGACTTCAATGGCAGCTTGATCACATTAACTCTTACTTTTTTGCCAGAATGGTAATAGGTATGGAATAAAGTCTGAGCCAATGACTACTCTGGAAATGCTGGCATCAGAAATGTTTTATTTCTCAAACATTTTGCCCTTTTGAAATTTAATTACAGTATTGCATTTCTAGAATATGAACTAATTACTGAAGTTTTTTCCCACAATTAATTTTTCTAAAGATACAATTTTCAAATGGAGCTATTGTTGCTGCTTAGCACACTGTGGACAGAACAAAACAAGAACACCTTTAAAATGCTGTGGTTTCAATAGATTTTAACATTATTCTACTAACAAAAGAAGTGTCTGACTGCAGAAACTACTTTAGGCTGGTCACACCCCTAGCCTGGCTTGGGAAAACAAATCTAGGAACTTCTTTATTTTCATCTATTTTTCTAAGCAAAAACTGCAGCATTGACTCCATAAGATTTAAAACTTGCTGTGGTGTGAGCCACAAGACTTCTGCAGATAGTTATAGTGTTATTTCAGTCTGAAACATCACCAAAAATAACTAGTATAAACTCATTATTTTTAAAGAAAACAAACTTATTTTTGTAGAAATTCAGAATACATACATTTTTGCATGGACTTGTAATATCAGCTGAAGCCAGTGCTAAAAATTAAACATCCTTTAAAAATATACGCCTTGTTCCTGTAAAGAATTTAACGAGTCCATGCAGCAAGCCACTTGGATTTCTCCAGAGAACAGCATTCTAATTGTTATTATTCATATAGCAATAGCATCTAAATATTTCAATGATTTTCAAGCCTCAAGGTGTTAAGTAATGTGCAAGGGAGACAGACACTGCTCCAAAGCATTCATGTTTGAGATGAACAAGCAGCACAAAGGATAGGTGGTGGGGAAAACAAAAGACACAGAGGGAGGAGTGATCTACACAAGACATGCAACTGAGACAAGATGAAATTAAAATCTTAACCCTCACTGCAATGCCTTGCCCAAGCAGATGTATTGTCTGTACGGTGGTGGCACAACAGCAAGGCTGAAACCCTAGCCCAGTAAAATCAATGGCAGAATTTCTCACCAGTTTCATACTAAGAATTAAAATCTCTCANAGCGGGTCCAGAGGAGGGCCATGAAGATGATCAGGGGGCTAGAGCATCTCCCCTGTGAGGACAGGCTGAGAGAGTTGGAGTTGTTTAGCCTAGAGGAGGCTCCAGGGAGACCTTATAGCAGCCTTCCAGTACTTAAAGGGGGCCTACAGGAAAGATGGAGAGAGACTCTTTATCAGGGACTGTAGTGATAGGATGAGGGGTAATAGTTTTAAACTGAAAGAGGGTAGATTTTAATTTCATCT
>VYZW01007503.1:69030-80242 GCA_013401315.1 Balaeniceps rex | reverse complement strand
CCTGGCTCCGGCAGCGCTGCTTCCTTGGGTAACGCCGTGTCCTGAACGCCACCGGCGCCTCCGCTGGCCCTGCTTGCCCCCGAGTCCGTCCCCCCACCGCAGCGTGGCCGCGGGCGCCTGCCGAGCTGGGGACACCGCCGCCTGCCCCGGGCCTTCCCCGCGGTGATCCCTCCTGCCCCACGGCTGGGCCTGCCCGCCGGTCTGCCGCACAGAGCAGGCCCTCTCCGACGGGTCTCTCCTCGGAGCTTGCACTGGGAAGGCAGAGCGCGAAGCAGAGCAAGTACCCGTCACACGGCCGCCGAGCCCCTCTGTCCTGCGAAAGGGCACCTCACAGCCTAAAACATGCACGGCTATCGCCATCCCGTAGAACCAACCCGGCCCCTGCAAATCCCTTTTGTAACGGAGTCTAACTTCTTGTTAACGGACACAAAACCAGCATAAGGATTGGTGTTTCAAACCTGACAGCCTTTATGTAACCACTGCCCGCTGGAGAGCCCTCTGAGGTGGCTGCAAAGAGACCTAAGAGACACGTCACTTCTGGGTACCCATTTTCAACGCACATTACTCGCAGAAGGAATAACGTACAGCAGCAAGCTGGAGGAAGGAGACAAAATGGGACACTTTGAAACACTTGGGAGTGGAGAGCAGAGGAGACCTGAGCTTCCGCATCTCTCCAACCAGAGCAAGCTGCCAGCACAAAGCAGCCTTTACTGGGCAGCAGGACTGAGGACACACCAGTCCAACCCCACAGAGCGTTAATAACATCCCAGGGCAGTCAGCTGGCTGTGTCTATTACAGGGGCAATGGGGGAGCCAGCACGAATTTGCGGAGAAAATACATGCTGTACCAGGAGTGAGGTACTGTGAGGAAATCATTTCAGCACTGCCCAGAAGCCCAATTGCTGTTAGTTTTGATGAAAACTGAGTAACCCTCATCCTCAAGCAACGGCGTAGCAGCAGAAAGAAATACAGACAAGTCAGTTTTGTACCGAGTAAGGGAGAACAAGATACGTATTCCTCAGAGATGGATGTGTCCATCCTGCAAATAAGAGAAAACCAATAAAAGAAACAATCTACAAATTGGTGTCAGTGTGCCACAGCGAGGTTAAGCATAGAAACGGACCCAAAAGACAGGTCTGCAATTGTAGCAAGCTTCAGCTTTGTAAGTGGTCATTCCCTTCTAAGCCACAGTAAGTCAGTAAAACATCTTTGGCAGCGAAAAATTAAGGCGGGAATGAACGCATGCCTCAAAGCCATTCGAGCCGGATTTCCAGCAACAGCAGTCCTCCCTTGTCTGTTCAGACTGAAGCCCAGCTGGTTTTTTAAGATGCTATGTTTAGAAATGTGCTTAGAAGCACCCAGGACTTACTGCACCTCTGATGTCATCTCCCTGTAGGTGAAACACAGTTTTCAAGGCTGTCCAGCGTAATGTCACCTTTGGGTAAGAAAGTCAAAGGCTGAAGGTGTCTCGGATCAAACTCCTCTGCTGTTCTGCAGTCGCACTACTGTTACACCTTAAACACACGTGTATCTGCACTGCTGAGCCCACCTGAGCTTCTGAGCTCAGTTTCTAGAAGTAATGGTTCCCTCCTTTCTCCCCACCCCCCCAAAAAAAGTCCGTACTCCCCAGACACCAACAAAGGCATCCCAGGCCCATTCTCCTCCCAGTCCTGAGCAACCCATCTGACTCACAATAAATCTTCAGTTACAGCTATTGTCACTGGCTATAGAAAATTATTGTAGCCAAGAATCGTTTCCTTTTAAATTCTCATTTAATAAAAGATGGAGAGAAAGGGCAGTTATGCCACACTGTGAGGAAGGAGAGCATGAAGCATAAAAACTGTCCAGTTTAGTTTTTGAAATGCCATTCAAGAAACCTTTCCCAGCATTCGCTGTCTTCTTGCCTGCACAGGTCAGAGTGTACTTGCTGACACGCAGCGAATATCCCCATGTCGGGATGGCTGCCCAGGAATCTCACTGGCTTCGCCGAGAGTTCAGAATTTGCAAGGGAGTGTTTCTTTCAAGCTGAAGAAATACCATACTAAAAATACTTGGGGGTACTTTTTGCTTATGTTTTTCCTATGAAAAAGCTTTCTAATTTCCTACCTAAATTTGCTCATTGCCAGCTTATACCCAATAGGCACGCTTTCAATACCTTCTTGTAGCTAAACGTGTTTTGTTTCCTGGTATTTACTTCTGAGATTCGAGAACAGCGAAGAATGAGATCCTGCCTCAGCATGTGCTGCACGGACTACACAGCAGGGAGCTCTTTGCAGTTTCTCTCCTGCAAAGGGCATCCTCTTCCAGTCCTTCAGCAGCGTCTCTGTGAATTTGTTCTAAATTAACCTTTCCTGAACATGTGGGCTTGGATTAATACAGACTATTCCAGGTGAAGGCTTTCTAATACTCCAGGGAACTTTCAAACCCACCACCTCCATCAGAAATACTTCATGTCGTGCTGTCCTAAGATCCCACCGAGTTACTAACTCGCTCTTACTTCCTTTGGGTTAATAAACACAGAGCTTCCTTCTTCCCTGGTATTTCTTACTGATGAGCTCCCAGGCTTAACAGCCAGAAATCACTGCTGCAACGTAAATCATGGCCTTACACTCAGTATGAAGTTTGATACACACACACACATTATTTGAAAATAAAACCAAAAGCACTCACCCTGAGCCTCATATATTTTGGGAACGATTGCTGCGGTATACAGAGGAGAGAGGATCGTTACCCTCTGAGGCTATCGCAAGCATCTATAATGACATCCCACGCAACAGCAGTGTCACAGTCTGCTTCAGGACCTACAAGAACAAAACCAAATCTATAACCGCAAGCCCAAGCGTAGTTCATCTCCTGCACAGCAACTTCCCCTTTAACAGCTAGAAGACTTTCAAATTAGGAGAAGAAATTAGACCACAAGATAGCCCCGCAATGCATCGACACTTTGTGAGCCATTCTCAGGAAAAGAAAACAAATATTCACACCATCACATCCCTCAGCAATTCACCCGGGACGCAAATCTGAATCCGGCTCTGCTGGTTGCAGGCTCCCATACCCAAGGCAGCAGCCCATCTCAGCGTACGCACACACACAGAAACAGCACTTCCAGCTGAACAGGGACATTTCAATTTTTTCCTGACAGAAAAGGCTTCTTTTGAATGAGGTGTTTCAAATTTCAGATGTTTTTTTTTTCTTCGTCAGGCCAGATGGGACTGTTACAAGCCTTGTGATGTGTTCCGAGGTGTATAATAAAATATACATACCTAATCTAAGTGTGAGATTGATGCTCCCATCCCTACACAGAATCCATAGAGACCTCCCCGCTTCTGCTACAGCCATCCGTGCTGCTGGCCGCAAATTGTGACAGCCTGGTACTTGCACTTAATGTGCTTGCAATGGGTCTGGGATCTGGAAAAGCTGAAAACGTTTCTCCCTTGTCTGTCTGTCCCCACATTTATTATTTTAAATGGGTCTTTCTAATTTCAGCTGTTGTTGATTGATTTAAAGGACTGTAGGCTAATCAAGTTGTAAACATTCAGTTCATAATCTGTGCCCATCGATTGTTTTCCTATTATCATGAGAGAAAAAAAAGGACCGAACTCACCACATAGTCAGATCTAATGATATGGATCACAAAGACCACCGTGTGTAGGGTAGCTCTGTTAACAGCACGTATATCACGCACACCCTTCTTGCTGCTCACCCTCACTGTGCATCACTGCAGAGAAGACACTTTAACCCATCCTAAATGGAGATGATGTTTCTGCTCACCCTTCGCTCCGAAGGATGCTGACAGCCTTGCTGGGAAGCCGGCACTGGAGATGTCAGTGGAGATGTCAGAGCTGCTTGGTTTCGGCTGCTGATAGAGGCGCTCGGAGTGACCCACCAGGTCCCCATCACCCTGACAGCCTCACCTGGAGCCTCCACCACCCATATGCCCTTTCCCATTGGCCCCAGCTCTGTATTTAAGCTCAGGCCAGGAGGCTTGGTTTCACTTTGGTGGTAGCTGTGTGGTAAATCCTCTTTTCTTCTTGTTAGTCTTGACACTTTATTGTTGTCTTTATTTTCTGCTTTTATTTGGGTAGTGTTACTGGACTGCCTTTGACTCCTGCTTAGGTACTGTGGGGCTATGTGTGTGCGTGGGGGGCTCTGGTTTCCTGCTGTCATTAGGTTGAACTTTGTCTTCCAGTTTTATTGGAATCTGTGTGTATTATCTAAGTTAGTGGCACTAAATGAGTTAATATTTATTGGGTTTTTTTTTTTATTTCTACTTGCTGATAAAGTAAGGCCGGAGCATGTTCTTTTTAAAGCACACCCTGTAATGTGAGTTTGACTGATGTGGGAGGGTCTGGTTTTTTAATTTTAAGTTTCATCTTTTGCAAAATAAAGGACCACTTACATTCCAGGCATAACCTCTACTGTCTTGGGAAAACAGTTCATTTGAATTAAATGTTTAACTTGATTTTTAAAAATAGAGGTCCTGCTTTTGCCATTGGACAGTGTGGGTTGCAGAGAAATTGGGGGAAAGGAGGGAGAAAGCCTTGTTATGTTAAAGGCTGAGTGAGAGACTTCTCATTCTTGTCTACCTACCTTAATGTACAAACACTTAGATGAGTACATGAAATTACGGACCCATTACAAACACTGTAGTGCTGTTGACTTCTAAGAAGGCAGAAGACATGGGGCGTACTCTGGTTAAGCAGCCGTGTGAAATGTTCAGTCTGGTTACAGCATTATGGCAGAACTCCTTGCTCTCCTGATCTCTGGCAAGGTTTCTACTACCTGTTTTAAGCCTAGTGCAGCCAAAAGGGCTGTTTTGGTAACCTGTACCCATGGAGTGGTACTGTGAGGAACCCCCTGAGAGCAGGGACACTTCTTGTGCTTTAAGTCAGAGCCCTGGAGCTTCTTCTCTTGCTCTGGATGAGGAGATGTAAGTTGGGCCTGCAGCACTCATTGGCCTTCCTCAGATTCCCTTCTTCCCCCGTTCAGCCACATGAGGAGGCAGAAAGCTCCAAGTGATGCTGGTGGGATGAATACTACCAACCTTGGCTATGGGGTCTGGGTGGGAGTTGGATTTTTGGGGAGGCAGAAACAGGTAAGGCAAAAACTGTCATCTCCAACACAAGGGCCAACTAGTTTAACCTGGGCCACACAGACTGTTCTTTTTCCCCTGGTTCCTCCTGCTGATTTAAAAGCTACCCTTGCCTTCTCTCCTGAGAAGCTTGATCTAAATGCTGTAGCTCAGCATGCCGGACAAGAGCCGGAGAGTTGCATGCTGTGCTGGGGATCGCTGGGTGCATTGGGGATGGCTCTGGACTGCTGGTCCCCCAGCTGTAATGGCTGGGGGTGTGTGTCAGAGGCTGGCAACTGTTAGTCCCTGATCGCAAGCTTACTAAGGCAAAGGGATGCCTCGGGAAGAGCAGAACAGGGAGGCTCTACAATGAAACATATGCAAGGAACTCATCCCTGAGATGCAAACCAGGCATCCCCCTCCACCCCAGGACAGTGGTGGCTGCTGGTGACAGCTCTCTAGCCCCAGGGCTTGGCAGCTTGGCTTTGGGCTGTTCTCTCCAGTCCCTCCTTCCTCTTCTCCCTCCTCCCTGCATCAGGCAGGAGCTGCAGGGTCTTTTCCCTCTCTGCTGCGCCTGGGGCTGCAGCCTTCCTCCTCGCCGCACTGAGCAAGCGGCTGCTGCGGAGCTCTGGCACCTGTAAGTGGGGGTATCCTATGTGAGTGGGGTGGGGGGCTGCTTTTCACATGGGTTGGGCTGTTCCTCCCTCTCTGCTGTAGCTGGGAGCTGAGGTAAAACTGCAGGTGCTTTGTTAGCAACAGGTTTGGGTGTGTGAGGTGGGATGCTGATCCTGCTGCTCTGAGGTGGGGGGGGGTGCCCCAATTCACTTGGGGACATAACAGTGCCAGCATGGGGCTCCTGGTGATGCCAGCCAGCTGCCTTGTGGTAAGCAAGCACCCCCCTCATGCTGCTTAAGATGGTCCCAGGGAGTGCGAGGCTGCAACACTGACCAGTTCATGTGCTGGGGGGGGACGGGGGTGCCAGTAGCTGCCTCTGACCCAAATGGCTTTGTGCTTCAAAAGCTGGGGGACTCGGATGACAACACGTCCCCCCACCAGCAGGGACAAGGCAGCTGTTTGGCCAGTAAGGACTGCTGTGTGTGATGGGGGGAAGCATCTGTGTTGCTGCTGCTGAGAGTGCCAATCTAAATGGGCTGGCTGCTTAATCTCTGTGCAGAGCTCCAGGTTTTTATAAAGACAAGCCTGTTGCCACTAAGAGCACCGCTGTGGAAAAGGGGCGAGTAGAGCCATTTGTGTAAGTCGTTTTGCTTTTTCCTGCTAGACTCTACAAATGGCTGTGAATTTAAAAGGGCTGAAATAATGTTTTAAGGGTCAGTTGTAAATGCTGCTAGTTAACACAGTTGCCCTGCTTAGTCTGGGAAACTTATATGCCAGGAGTCAGAGTTAGCTTAATTTTGCTGTGAATGAAGGTGGGGAAAGCCTAGCAGAGTATTTTAGAGCAAGCTTTGTTGGCTCTACCTCTAACAGTCCACACTATTTCTGCCAGTGCTAGCAGTGTAACTGTGTTCAGATGAAACACCAAACACACACAGGTGTACAGAAGAGAATTCAACATGAATTTAAATGTTATTTTTAAGGGAGTCAAAACTCCGATTGAAGAGACATTTGGGATGTTTTAGGTCAAGGACAACCTCTTTTAGTCCAGTGAACTACTGATTTCAATCAGAATGGCTCTCCAAGGGGTGACTTAATCACTGAGGAAAAAAATGACAGGAGAAGTTTACCATGCTCTTATTTTGCTTTTATATCAATAGCAGACTACCTCCAGTAGGAGAAAAGTATCTGGAGCTTGAAGTACCTTTTGTTATTTAACTCTGTCCACAAAAGAATAGTGCCTTGTTCTTCAAATCTGAACCATACTGGGGTGCTGCCAAGTATAAAATGCAGTGGGATCAGTTTCAAGTGTTTTGCTGGAGAAAGGTTAATTAATTGAAGGTAACTCTCTGCAAGGGAGAACCATTTCTTGACGTTTGGTACCTGCAAGATGGCATCTCAAACCAAAGGAATGGACCTGTGCTGCTGCTTTTCTCAAAAGTAAGATCTTGGCAAGGAAAACTTAATTCCAAGTCCTTGCTGCTTGAGGCAGAGCTGCAAACTGATTATTTCCCCTTATGGCTATTGCACATCCCAAATTCTGGCTTAGTTTACCTTATGGCTATTGCACATCCTAAATCCTGTGTTGTGCTGATGTTGATCTCCTCTTTAATGAGCATCTCAGTAAAACTTATTTGCTTCCACAGAAATCTAAGAGTCTTGAAGTTTAAAAGTGGAGAGACAAGCGGGTAGCGAACCACCTGGGGTGGTGTGGCTATTGCTGCTGTATGAGCTCGCAGTGTTAGGTAAAGGAGGAACGAGAAGATGGCGAAAAGACAGGTACAAAGCTGCAAGTTCACTGAGCTGGGTCAACTGATTCCACAGCATTGCTCTAGTCATCTCGTGACGTGTGATCTGACCTCATCAAGCTATATCAATGGGTAGTTTCTATGTGAATCATGGTGCAAGAGAAAACTGACCCTGAACTTGCAACTCCTCCGTAGATGAGGATGTCTGTGTGGTACAGCCATTGCCACTGAAGAAATGGAATAGGACTGTCTGCACTGGCTGGTACTGCTCATGGGACTGAGGTACTTCAAGAGTAAACTGAATGCAGGATGAGTCTAACAGGCTTGTGGCCAACAGGAATCTGTGCCTTGAGCCACTGACCTGCTGAACACCCTGAATGCCTGCAAAGTGCAGGCAGGACTTCATGTGTACTGGGTGAGAATTGCGTTATGTATATGGGAGTTTAACAGTCGGTAGTCTGGTAGTAGCTGATGCCAGCATTTGATGCATTAATGCCCTTAAAGCAGGAGAGGTGATTATTTAGTTCTTTAATGACAGATAACTTCATAGACTAAAATAATTTCCCCCATGGCATTAAAGTCTAAGGATAAGGTTATTAGAAAATTTTGGCCTGACCTCTCCTTGTGGCAGGATTATGTATCTCGAACCTGTTGACTAATTCTAGCTTTCTGACATGGTAAATGAAAGCTATCAAGAGCACTGCATTGACAGAAAAGCAATTGTCTCTTGAAGGAAATAATTAACTCCGCCTTTAGAAGAGAATACCTACAGTACTGTTTTCAACTGTCACTAAAACTGAAGCCTAAAATCCTGAGGCTGAGGGTTTCATTAAAATGCTACTAGTCATCAGGTGACCCTGGTCAATTTGGTTAGAGGGTGCTTGTCTTGCTGTTGCCTTCCAGTGGATAAACCTAAGTTGTTAGAGCAACTTGCTGGTAGCAGTGTTATGCCAAGGCTGGTACAGGTTATTTTATTTAAGGTACATAATCAAACTAACAGATAAAGTCAGCTTAATGGCACATCGAATATACTACACTTTTCAGCATAAGCTGCTTGGAATACAGGAGCAAATGGTATTGGGGAAAAACTGTGGCACAGTTGAGTTTAAGCTATCACTTGTTGAACAGAATTGGTTTTAGGGGAGTGGAGAGAGCTTGGTTCAATGTGTGAACTCGGGTTCATTATGACAGAGACCTTAGAGTGCAGGTGCAAAATAGAATAAATCTTTTATTTTTTAGAGTTGAAATACATATGCATGGTTAACTTGCAATAGGTGCATGCAATGGTAGTTTCCAGTAACTATTTTCATCGAGGTCTTGGAGTGGTGGTAACCTGGTGAAATAATGCTTAATGCTAATCAGCGACAAAAGGGATCATCAAGAGAGAGGAGATGACAAAGCAGGACAGCTTACTGTGCCACTGGAACTGCTGGGTTCATTCATGTCAGTAGTGCTGCATGCTGCTCTTCCCCTTCATCCCTGACAGGATGCAGTGTACCTGGAAAAACACAGGAAAGAGGACATGGATGACTATGTGGGGAACAGCCTATGTTTGGACAGAAAACCACTTCAAACTCAACCGCTTGAACCCCACAGGTTACCGAGAGGTAACCTCCATGTATGACAGGAGTATGTAAAATTTCAGACCTCTATTAGAGTTACCTATCAATGTTATCCAGGTGAGGCTTAAAATTTGAGTGGTGGTAATCGCTCAGTGCATGATGAAAATCATGTCACTGAGGCAGTAAATCAAAATTGAAGAATACTAAATGGATTCAAAGGATTAGAGCAACTCATGGAAAGGATCAGTGGATTAACTTTTAAGTGAGTATAAAGTGAACAGTTAGCAAGGAGGAAGGTATAGGAAGAGTTCATGCCACTTGCCTGTTGTACAAAGTACTAGCTCTTGCTAGAGATCATAATGTGCAGGTTAAACCCTTGCCATAACCTTAACAGACATATTTTTCTTTTGTCTAGTCTATACAGTTATTTAAGATTGAAGGTGCTGCCTTTGGACAAACCTGATCTTTGGTTGTGGCTAAGCGTTAAGGATTCAACACTGACTTGCTGCACAGGTAGTCCACCTATTCTTGCCCTTTGTCAAGGCAGACTGTTCTGCTTAATTTCTAGTGAAGCATAATCAGGTATTCCACTGGAATACTGGGAAGTTGGGGGAGGAGGTAAAATGCTATTTAATAGTAATAAGCTCGAAGTAGTGATCCCTACTTGTAGGGATGATGTAAAATGCAAATGCTACAATTAGTTCCTGTTAAGTGCAGAGCTGGCTGGGTTTGAACTAGTATATACTAAGTGGTATAGAGGGGGGGATAGGACGTATTTTGGAGCTGCATTCCCCCGAACAATGTCAGTATTATTAGACTTAAGGTATTAATTGCATGTGACAGTAAGTCACCCCAAAAGCAGCATTAGCTCAAGCCCTGGCTGAGAAGAAACAGGGCTTGTAGCTGCTGTTCTAAGACTCCCTTCTACTTGNGAGCTGCATTCCCCCGAACAATGTCAGTATTATTAGACTTAAGGTATTAATTGCATGTGACAGTAAGTCACCCCAAAAGCAGCATTAGCTCAAGCCCTGGCTGAGAAGAAACAGGGCTTGTAGCTGCTGTTCTAAGACTCCCTTCTACTTGGAATAGGCTGGGTTTTTTTTTTGGTGTGGGGGAAACATCTTACTCTTTTCCAAAGGTAGTTCACACACCTTTACTTGTGTGTCATTACAGCAAATATCTGCAAGGAGGGTGTTGGTCTTGTAACTCTGGACCTGTTATTGTGTTGTTTGTCAAAAATGGATGCTCATCGCATAGCTTCACCTGGTTTTGCTATATATACTCCCCTTACCTCTTGATTTGTAAATAAAACCCTTGTGTTCTCTTGCATGTAGACCAAACAGATTCTCAATGTGAGTGTTGTGTTGAGATGGGTCTTCCAGCTAAGGAGAAGAAACAAATATACTCCAGGTCATGGGCTCTGTTTGCTTTCATGACTGTCTTAAATTGGGCAATAACACTTCCAAGCTAAAATAGATTTAAACCACATAATTATATGGCTCTTGCTCATTTTTCACAATAAGCATAGATATAATATAGTGCAAAGAAGCCTTGTGATGTGCTATTTGCATTGGTATTGTTTTGGTTCAGGCTGCTGGCAGCTCACTCTTTCTTAGGTAGGAGAAAGGAGGCTGGGAACAACAAGAGAAATTGTTCATTCCACTTCAATAATTCTAGATAAAAAACAATTTTCTGGGTAAAATAAAATAATAAAATAACAAAATCCATATATCTTTCCAAGTTTTGTTTTTATAATGTAAAAAAAGCCAGGCAGGAGGTTATGTCATAGACTGCTAAATTCTATTGTCCAAGCCCTCAGTTTCAGGAAAAAATGCTATCCTGTTTGGCTTGAAATGTTAGTGTTTTGATGACTGGGCTGAGCATAGCACTTCAGGCGGCTGTCACAAGCACACTACTTTATGAGTTTAGTTCTCTTAATTTATGCTTGTTTAGAGGTTTGTGAGTTTTTTTTTTTTTACTTAATCCTGGTTTTTGTACTTGGTTTGCCATAGTGAGAGTAACCTTTTGATAGCAAATCGGATCTCCTGAATTTTTAATGCTGAACTCCACCTGGTGGGATGGCTGCAATCATCTCTACCTGTGTTTGCCTTTCCAGTTACTATTCTGCTGGCATGAATCTTGTCATCCTTTGTTGCCCACACAGCAGTGCCTGTGTGACAGCAGCTTCTGTACTTACCGTAAAATACAATTTAACTTGGA
>VYZW01007503.1:0-66398 GCA_013401315.1 Balaeniceps rex | reverse complement strand
GATGGAGAAAATCGGGTGCTGTGCTGGAAGGTGGCAATTTAGGAGGCTCATCTCCCATTAGTGTGGAATTTAGTGCTGCAAAAAGCCTGGCAGTGATCACTTAACTGTTCCTATAGCTTAATCCACAACACTTACTGCTGAGTGCTCACTGGAGTATCTCTCCAGTGAAAAAAGCTCAGATGATGTTTAGTGGGGTCCCTGGCCAATTGCCCATGGTGGATGGGAAGCTGCTACCTACGGACTGGATCTCAGGAGAACTTAATTGAAGTAGTTTAACTCCACTGAAAGCTTCTCACCCAAGGACTTGTTTCCCCTTCTGAATTCAAGTAACATATTAAAATGGACAGATTAAAGCAAGGTATGAGAGGGTAGCAGAGGGCACTAAGAATGTCATGCTCAGTGTCTGGCTCACGGGAGTAGTGGACATGTTTGATCAGTCAACATTAGCAAAGGAAAAGAGAGATCTGACAGGTTTTCTAGTCTACTTTAAAAACACTGCTAGTGCTGCTGCTCTGCGAGTACTGGTGAACAGGGAGAATGCTGCTCTTGCTGTATTAGCTTTTTTCCTACAGTGCTTTCCTCAACGTTTTACTGCTGAGCCACAAAAACCCACTTAATTTAATGAGAAACTCATCACTTCTCTGCTGAATGCATGTCTGAATAGCAAAGGCAAGATAGAATGAGTGCGCTAAGCTTTCTGCACAGTTCTGGCTTGTACAACAGTCATTCCTTTTTGTATGGCAAGCCCCGTACTTTTCTTGGTAGTTCTAGATTATGCAGTGGGGTGTGTGTGGGGGTGAACCCTCTAAAGGGAATATACCCTAAGTATTAATGTCTTTGAATGTGTCCTAAGCACCAGGTAAATGGCACTAACCTACCAAAGGATATCTGAGTCCTTGTGTTTTCCATATAATCCTACATTGAGAGGACAAGAACGCTATCAGGTGGCATAACAGAAAACACGGGAAGCGTGTTCCAATACCTTAACTTAGCCTCAGTAAGAATTACAATAGCTTTCAATTAGATTTTGCGGAACTTCTAAACTCAGTTCACTCAGTATGTGCTAAGCTTCTGACTCGGCACCTATTAATTTAAGGCTTGGGTGTAAGTCTCGGTTATCATGACCAGGCCAAGCCCTGTACTGAATGTGTTGTATAATTTCCTTGCACTCTACTCAACTGAGTGCCTTACGATTGTTTTTCCCCTGTGCTGCTGACATGAGCGCTAGTACCATCCTTGTTTCTCACCCTGCTGCTGGTCGAGAGGACTAAGGCTAAAAAGACTCCTCCGGTTGCAAAAAGGCCACTAATAGATGTGAAACTTCGAGGCTTGGGTTGTGAATGGTCTTGGGGGAATTCTTGTGAAGATGACAAAAAGCCATTTCCAAGTGTAAGGGAGCTAAAATCTTACGACTTGCTAGGCTTCTTAATAAAGTGGCTGGATTAGTGTGCCTGCGTGTGGATATCTTTAACCTTATTTAAGAGAACAGTTAGCTGATTTTTTTTTTAGTTAAAATTTAAAACAATCTGTGATACATCAAGTAGAAAAACTTTAAATTTGGAAGCTTAAAGGTTGACTAAGCATTAAGCAAAAAGAAAAAAAAGTATGATGACAAGCAAGAGGTAAGCAGCTTAAACTCTAATTCTCTAAGAATTCATGTATGTTATGTCACACCTATCATAATGTAACATGCATGCAGAAAACATTTTCTTTCTGTTTCTTTGCTACCACAGTGTTAGGTAACTTCCATTTTACTGTGTAACTGAGGACTCGTTCAGCTCATGTTAAAAACAGCGTCACCGCATCTGCTTATGCTATCAATCCCTGTTCTCCTTGTGCAGTATGCCATACAGCTTCATGATGGATAAAAAGGCAAAGCATGTAACTGACGATCTTCCACCCCATATTCAACTCTTAGCCAAATGGGATACTTCAGATTTGAACATTTCTAGGCAAAATGGTAGGAGTCATGTATGTTTGCCATTTGCTATAGCAAGGTTTTGCTATGGTCAATTTTCAGCTTTACCCTTCCTTGTAAATCCAGAAGTATGATGCGGGGTGGAAAAAAAATGAAATATTCAAGAGAAAAAGAACTAACTTGCTGTGAATGCCTCGCCTGCCATTAGCATCTTCAGATTTACATATGAGATTTGGCTTTTAGGTGAAATGTTTCATTCTCCTAGCTCAAGTGGATGAGTAATCTGCAACTAAGTCTTGTTTTGTTTATTATAACAATCCTACTGATAGCACTGTTTTTCACAATTAGACAGGATAGGAGAAGTTTAAGATCTTTAAAAAAAAAAAAATTACTTTGACAAAATATTTTCTTTGGTCCCAGCTCAGACTACTCCAGTAAATGATTGCCAGGGGAGGATAAACAGTTTAAGTCCATTCATAAGAGCTCTGCGTGCAACTTCAAGATTGGTACGTCTCCCTGAGATTGCCCATTTAAAAATGAGAAATTTGCTTCTCATTGTATACTTGTTTTTCTTCATGCATGTAAATGTCAGTAAGGAAAAAAAAAAAATTATTGCAGCTTGCTATTTTTAGTGTGGTTTTCCTTTCACAGCTCCTTTTTCCTAGCCGAAAGCCTACCGTTACCATGTGATATTCAGTGCTTATTTTGAGATAAGACACACTGAGGTATTTCATATAGAATATCATGGAAATTCTGATGTATGAAAAAGTAAATAAAATGCTTTAAGACTAAGTTGCACTACCTGAATTCATAAATATCCTCAGAGTTTGTACTATGCAGTTCAAGTCTCTTATTATACAGACCAAACACCTCTGCTTATATGGGAAACTGACATTAAGTGCAAAATGAAGTTTAAATGTACCTCAAAACAATTTCCAAGAAGTTAATGATAGTCTAACGAAATCTTGACCTCTCTTGCCTGTGGCATATATCTTGGCGAACCCACGTGCTCCAGCTTGTTTGTGAGAGTTTCTGCACTTCTGCTGGTCACATACTTGAGCGTGAGTCAGGAACTGTGTGTTTGGCTGTTGCTAAAGCCTCACCCTTGCTCTGGAAAAGAAAGCCAAGTTGAGCCCTGCTTGCAATGAACGGCAAACATACACTTCAATAGGTTAGACATGAAGGATGAATGATGCTATGATAAAGTATTGCTGAAATTTACAGCAAAACAGGAGAACATATTGCCACATTTTACGTTTTTAGAGTAAATGACCCCTTATCTTACAATATTTCCCTGTAGATCATACGTTTGAGCCCTCTGATCTTTCCTGTTATTTCCTACAGGCTTCCCGCACTTGATTCAAATATGTGTTGAATTAAATTGACCAGAACTAAATGCAACAAATGAAATGAGCCCTGAGTACTGAAGAGCACGGAGGTATTTCATGTGTTCTATAAGCTACTGTCCTGCTTACGTGCTGTTAGGGCGCCTGCCAGTTTAGTATGTCATGCTGCTGTTGCCTCCTGTTCAGCTGGTGACTTGGTACAATCCCCAGATCCTTGTCCATAGTACCACCACACAGTTGCTGGTTCCCTCATTTTCGTCCTGCCTCGCTGCATGCTGCGGTGCAGTTTGTCCCTGTTGAATAGTATTTTGGTTTTAATCTGGTTTCCATAGGAAATGGTCTTTTGCAACCAAACTGCCTGGCTGGCAGTGGGACTGCTTTCCCTGCTCTTGCTTCCTCCAAAAACATTACTTGTCATTAAGGCAGAGGTTGCTTGTGACCACTTCCCATGCTCATACTACTTTACGTGCCCTACCATAATTCTTAAAAATAGCTGCTAGTAGCAGTTCACTGAGTTAGGAGTGTGTGCAGTTGATCTTTTTACATTTCTTTTTTTAGGCAAGAACAATTTGTTTGTCGGCGTCATTAGCTTTTTCTGATCCGCTGAGACCTAGGATAATCCATACGTTTGTCTCTTCCTTATTTCTAAAACACAGAATGAGGTACTGCTATTTTTGCCATCCCTCCGCGGCTGTATTTTGCAGGCAGGATTTTCTAACTTTTCAGCAGACCAGAGATGCTATCATTTTCCAAGGTCTCCAGGAAATTTCTGTAGTTGGCCCATTACTGAGTATAGAGCTCAGGACAAGGGAAGAACAAAGTTTTAGCACTTACCCCATTAAATTTTCTTTTTCCATGACAACATGCTTCTGTTCTTCATGTCTCTGAAGGTTCCTTATCTTTATTCCAGCTTCTAAAGCCTCAGAGGATTCTGTGATGAGATTGCACACAGACAAAAATCAAGTTAACAAAACCAGATGGTTGTGCACAAAGGCGAAGCAGTGTTGGCTGGCTCCGGCGGTTACTAGATTTCCTCCATGTGGCCGACAAAAGAATAATTGCATTCACTTCATAATTACCTTGAACTGTTACTGTAAAAATGGAAAAATGATTTTCCATATCCAGTGGCACAAGAGTGTCCTGGTTACGCTATGAGACTTTATACTGTATATTTGTATAAGGGTGCTGTTACTGGGATTTCAACGGTGTATGAGCCTCGTGTATTTAAAAACCCAGTGTGTGATACTGGGCCATTTTTCATTAGTGGAGGCTCTTGCTTTACTTTGCAGATTTTCCTCTGGTATATTACATGACGCAGGGAGGCCGTGCCCTTACCAAATTACCATATGAAAGCAAATTACTTTTATTTATCATCCTGTAATGTTCATGCATTGCATTATTTTTTCCCTTTTCTTAGGTGACTTATGTTTCTGTCTTCTGTGCCTCTCAATTATTTATCGCTGTCTGGTTTAGTTAGCAAGTACCTTGTGAAAACATAAGGCGCTGCCTTCATTTCTCCTTCTAGCCAATCCTTTTCCATCTCAGCTTCAATATAATAAAAATCCACGTACCTTTTCCGTTTCCTGTAAGCTACGGTATTTGTATGGCAAATTCACTGTGCTTTCTACAGCCACGATGATAAAAAATTTCATTAGCGCAACTGTGATCAGACTGTGTAAGACAAAGCGACACAGCTCCAGTTTTGCCTTAAGGCTGTTTGCAACTTCTTGCTTATCAGTTACTAACAAAATCTATGAGAGAGTTCATCACTGAAAAGATTGGAAGCTGTTGCTTTACAATACCTTGTCAGAAAAAGAAAGAAAATCCAAGCTACGTATCCAAAAAATAATTATAAGTTATTTCTCCTAGTGTGATAAGATATCATTTCAGTTGTCTTAATGAACAATTATAAGTAATTAATTCACTAGAATACTGCCCTGGCACAGGCATGACCCACAAGGGTTTGTAGTCGTGGGACCAAAGCCTCATCTTAGTACTACCTGCACGACAATTTGTACTTGTAAAAAGCCTAGCAAAAGCCTGTGTAGCCCGTGAACGGTTGCGTGTCAAAGGTGCAAAGCAGCAATAAAATCTGAACCGTAGATATTCCTTCTCTGTTTTGGCACAGAGGAACAACGCTCCTCTATCACAGAATGACAAAGGACTTCTCCCTCATACCATCAGAGACCCCTCAAAAAGCGAAACTACAGAAGGCAAGGAAGGAAAGCCACCTTTATCTCACCTGCAGGGCTGCTTCCTGACAGCACAGGTCCTGTTGGTGATGGGGACTGGGAACGCAGCGTGAGGCAAAAGCCATCTTCCCCAAGCTGGACTGTCTTTCTTAAAGCACTAGCTCTGGGAAGCAAAGGATTACAGAAGAAAATTAGTGTTAATTTGCAGTAATAATAATAAAAAAGAATATGTTTGTGGCTGTCCTGTTTGCAGAGAAACGGCGGAGAATGTGAACTTTGGTGGAACCTCAGAAAAGCCAAAACTAAGGAGCCAAATAAATGTTTATTTCTGTTAGAGGATGAGAAGGGGCAGAGAGCCTGACTTTTTCCAAACTCTTGGGATTGGGTGTATTGCTGCTTTTTGCCAAAATTTTCAAAACCGGATGGGAGATCTACCAGGAGCACAAGTCTTGCGCTTACTCTGCGCAGAGCAGAACTCCCATTTTCTCGTACAGCTGCATTTACTGTCTGAAATGCAGCGATTAGTCCAGGGTAGCTCCATCCCTTGCTTTGTCTGCTCCAAACACGTAACAAGCATCAGTTCACTGGCACCGTCTGCTCCATTTCTTGCTATTTCAATTAGCCCGCGTTAAACCAAGCTCCTTGCTCACTCTCATCGCTAGCCGCCAGGAAAAGAAGGCTTGAACGCAAGAGCCCTCGCATTTCTAACTTGATTAATACCGCTGCTTGGCAGCCTCAGGAGTGACTTAGAGCTACAGAGCAAACACGGGCGTGTTAGATTCCTTGTTACGGGTTTGGGCCTCATGCAGCGTAACCACGCCGAGCTAGGCACCCTGCTGCCTTTCACAGTGAAGGAAGCTCCTGCGGTAAGCTGTGCTTCTCATCTAGATCGTTGTGTCCCTGGGCAGGGAGAGCTTGGGCTCCTGCTCCTTGCTACCCTGAGAAACTGGCTGGGGAAAGTGAGCATCAATAAGTCTATTTCTTGTCACGGGACAAAAGGGAGCGCGAGAGACGCTGAGCTTGAAACGGGCTTTTAGTGATGCAGCCTCTCCTGGGATTTATAAAGCACAGCTCCAGATCTGTGATTAAAGGAAGAGCGTAAACTACTGTTGTCAAATATCTATATTTGAATTCTGCCAACACTCTTAATCTCAGACATGTTTGTATGCAAATCCATCAGTGCCT
The DNA here is from genome assembly GCA_013401315.1 of Balaeniceps rex. Classification (NCBI taxonomy): domain Eukaryota; kingdom Metazoa; phylum Chordata; class Aves; order Pelecaniformes; family Balaenicipitidae; genus Balaeniceps; species Balaeniceps rex. The sequence continues at coordinate 59,757 of VYZW01007503.1, read as the reverse complement.
GGTATCTCGAGCGAATAGTAAAACTGGCATTAAAACACTTTCCACGGCAGTTGACTCTGATCTCTGGCTAGTTAAAGCATTTGGCACGTAATACATTTGAATAAAAATACTTTCAATCATTTTGAAAATATATCGAACAAAACCAGTAAAGATAGTCTTTCTCCACAAGGACAGCCAAACAGAATATACAACTATTAAAGCTGGCTTGTATATCCTGCTTTGTTAAAACATACAAGCAGCCATTTTTTTGCAAGAGATTTCAGATTTTTGTCTGCCTACCTTAATGTGCAGACATTTTAATGAATATGTAAAAATACAGACCCATTACAAACATTGTGCTGCTGTTGGCTTCTAAAAAGGCAGAAGACACCAGAACACGACGTTGTTTTCACTACCTTGCTTGTTCCAAACCTGAGGCATATCAGAATAAATATTTTTTTACTGCACTTGCTCCCTAGAAGTATAACACTTGCAGAAGATCTGACGTTACTGAATTTCATTGACAAGCAAAATACAGAAAAACTGCAATGCTTTCCTGAGAATTAGGTGTGAGTAAATATACCAGGGAACAACGGGCAGAGAGAGAAGGTAAATTAGAAACTCTTTTAAGTAAAACTCAGCAAGAAGAATGAAGAAAAACCACCTGCCCTTTTAGCGTTGGTACCTAACCCTCATTTTCTTTTCCTGGGGAGCAGGCTGCCCTGCGCGGAGCGACAACAGAACGTCGCCTTCCGTCATTACTCCACAGATACGGGAAAACCAGCACACGCCTCATCATCAGGCATCTGGGGAGGCAGCTGAAACCTTGGCTGCACAAAAAGGGACCCGCTCCGGGTTTCCTTTCATAAGGAAGGAGGTGGAGCCAGCACTGGCATTCCCTCGCATAAAAGCTCACGAGGATTTGGATACTCATGCCTTAATTTAAATTCCATTTATACTAAGGAATTTGTAAGCGTCCTAGAGGCACCTGCACCCATACATTTATCTTATGCCTTCTGCCACCAATTAATTTTGCTGTTCTTTTAAGTTAGGAACAGCTCCATTCCCCTGCCTCTTCAGGCATCTCCATCTGGTACATAAAATAAACGTGGAAAAGAATTTTGAATGCTGCTTCCAAGTCACGTTACCTGGTGTCAGCCGTAAATGTCGAGATGCCAGTGTTGGCCTGTTATGTAGACTGATACCATTTCTATGTGAGTCGAAGAATACACGTTAGAAATTTGTCACGGTTAAGATTTGATTTAGAATTTCGGTGCAGCGTCTCGTATAACTATAGGTTCTACAGGGCAAGAAAACTGATCGTGGCCTACAAAGTCAATCTCATTCAGTTAAATTGGGAAGTAAGTAAGTTTGGGGTGCACAAATTCCGTACTTGCCTTAAACTGATTCTTTCAGCTCGATCAAGCGGTCGAATAAAAAGTCTCACGTCCCTTAGGTTCGAGCCGTCGCACCAGCAAAAGCATTGCTACTACGACACAGCAGGCATAGATACTTGTAGCTTGAAACAGAGATGACAGAATATCAAAAAAGTTCAGACTTGAAAAAAGCCTTTCTTAGAAAAAGCTTGTAGTTTTTGCCAACAGCAATCTAATAAATTATAAAATGGGAGAACTGACTTTACAGCGTGAGTAAACCATGGGGGAAAAGTATTACTCACATTTTATAGCAGGAAAACCGCAACACGGAGATATTACAAAATCCCTGAGACCACACAGGAATTCAGTAGCAGAGCTAGGAAATGAATCCAGCTATCTTGCACTTGAGCATCTTTTAAACACAGTGTAGTCCTTCATGTTTGCAGACTCATCTCCTGATCTACGTAGCTTGTAAGCGGGGAAGTGAAATCAGCTGTGCTTGAATACCACCTGTACATAAAAGTATTTCATTTTCAATGAAAAGGGATTGGATTTGGATACATTCAGGCAGAAGGTTTGTGCCACTTCAGAAAGCTTTAATGTAATCACTGTTTTTCATGGCTCAGCAATCTCACTGTTGCCTAAGTGCCAGATTACTCAAGCTGTTGAGTAAACGGATTTCTCAAGAATTCTGATTACTTTTTTTCTCAAAATAAACTGTTCAGGTTGCTGGTTTGTTTGCTTGACACAACACAGTAGGCCAGTTTACATCCTGTCTTGCTTTCCTGTCCTTTGGGAAAGGAAGGACTTAATTTATAGAGCCTCCAGAAAGAAGAAAACCTTTAGCAGTCTTACTGGTCACTTTTGTACGCCTGCGTTATAAAAATCATAGAATCATGGAATCCTAGAGTGCTTTGGGTTGGAAGGGACCTTCAGAGGCCATCCAGCCCAACCCCCCTGCAGTGAGCAGGGACATCTTTAACCAGATCAGGTTGCTCACAGCCCCGTCCAACCTCACCTGGAATGTTTCCAGGGATGGGGCCTCCACCACCTCTCTGGGCAACCCCTTCCAGTGCTTCACCACCCTTATTGTAAAATTATTATAAAATTGTAAATCAAACTAATAGCATTTGTTGCTTTTCCTATCTGGGGAGGCTCAGAACACAGACTGTTAAAATAAGCCATAGAGGGATGAGCATACATAAGCTTTGCATGTATTTCAGCACACAGCATATCCAAACTAGTCACACTTCTTCAGATCAATTTCAAGCATACTAAAATGACCTGTTTAAAAATATCTTTTAAGGCACATTGCAACATGAGTAAGAAAACGGACTCAAACTCTTCATTCGATTGGCCTCACGCGCTGAATTATAATGGGACATACAAGTACCTCTACTTAGAAGGCAATGTCTCCTATGTGGACTTCTACCTTCACCAGCCTTCGGTGGCAGCTGTCTTCATCATCTCTTACCTCCTAATCTTCCTGCTCTGTATGGTTGGCAATGGAGTAGTTTGCTTTATCATCCTGAGGAACAAACATATGTGTACAGTCACAAACCTTTTCATCTTAAACCTGGCCGTCAGCGATTTACTGGTGGGAATCTTCTGCATGCCCACCACCCTCCTGGACAGCATCATTGCAGGTAGGCTGGTTCGCACCACGTAGCAGAAAGAGCTCGAGGGGGACTCACCTGCATTTCTGAGTGCTGGCCTCCCTAGGGGCCCTGAGAGCCGGGTGCGTGTTTCTGAGCGGGCTCTATAGGCATTTCAGGTCACTGGAAGTCAGAGATGGTGAAGACAAGCCTCTAACCCACCTTCCGACTGGGGCTGTCCTTGCTGACCTCCACATCCCTCGTCTTTAGGAAGGGATTCTCCCACTACCAGGTTACATGTTTAGGAAGACTTGGCAGATGCTATGAGCCAGATGCAGAGAACAATCAACCGTAGCGGTCGATTCCCTTTCTCGTCTTGAGATCTCGTTTTAACGGGATGTTACGCCACAGATGTTTGCTTTGCTGTTTTTTGGAACGCCAGAAACTCACCCAAGGCATTCGGCAAAGCATTCATTTACGTAACCTCTGCCTCCCTAACCCCTGCTATGGCCTGACAGAGCAAAAGAAACTTATTAGTTCTGGGGTGGAAATTTCCTCTCATGCGTATAAGCATAGTGCTGCAGTGAGATGGCAGCAATTTCAATTGCCCGTTTCCTTCCAGGATGGCCGTTTGGGAGCCTGGTTTGCAAGGTGAGCGGGATGGTCCAAGGAATCTCTGTTTCTGCCTCTGTCTTCACTCTAGTCGCTATTGCCGTAGACAGGTAAGATGACGCAGAGACTGTAAACTGTCCCTTTCATCTCTCTCTGGCCACCTGACCATGCTGAGGCCGATGCATTAACCCTCACAACACTGCACTAAATTAGACGTATTTTGCTCCTAAGGCTATTAAGCAAAACAAAACGTGGCCACGTCTAAAGAGCAGCCATAGCAATTTGCTCCTGCACTGGTATCTCTTAAAGATGGTACGGCTGGGCTACGCCTGGCTGCCTAAAATTGGTTTGTGCCTTAGCTGTTAAGCTAGAGAGCAGAGGCACTAGTACCTGCTTGGGTTAAATGAAGTAGCAGAAGCAGCAGGCTGATACGGAGACAGATCAAAATGAGGAAATTTTAACAGCAAATGTGACGTTTTTAAGATTGTTTTTACCAACGCAGCTCTTAAACAGAGCAACTAAATACAACTGCACGGGTTCATGCAGGATGAGGAGATGATTCCACCTATACTTTTTAAAAAACATGCAATTTAAGACGTGGGTGTATGCTGGCCTGTTTGATTAAGCATTCCTTTAATGGCTTCTCCACCTATGTCCCCGGGTGTCTTTGCCACAGGTTTCGATGCATTGTTTATCCATTTAAGCAGAAGCTGACCATTTCAACTGCGGTCGCCATTATAGCGGTCATCTGGATTCTGGCCGTCGCAATCATGTGTCCTTCCGCAGTCATGCTGCACGTACAAGAAGAGAAGCATTTCAGGGTGATCCTCGGCTATGGCAACGAAACCCGCCCTGTATACTGGTGCCAGGAGGACTGGCCTAACCCGGGAATGAGGAAGATCTATACGACGGTTCTGTTTGCCAACATCTATCTGGCTCCCCTGTCGCTCATTATTATCATGTACGCTAGGATAAGCATTGTTCTTTTCAACACAGCGATGCCCATGATGGGAAAACACAGCCAGGAGCAGCGGCACAGCGTGTCTAAGAAGAAACAAAAAGTCATCAAAATGCTGATTATTGTGGCTTTGCTTTTCACCCTGTCCTGGCTTCCCTTGTGGACTCTGATGATGCTCTCAGACTACACCAACCTTTCAGATATCCAGTTGCAGATCATCAACGTTTACATCTATCCCTTTGCTCACTGGCTGGCCTTTTTCAACAGCAGCGTCAACCCAATCATCTACGGTCTCTTTAACGAAAACTTTCGCCGAGGCTTTCAGGCAGCCTTTAAACTTCAGCTTTGCTCTAGGGAGATCGTTCACAGGGAGGTCTATTCTCAGCGAGGCCAAAGTAACGCCATTTTGCCAGCTGCCAACTACCAGACACCCCAAGATCAAGCTTGTCAGAATGCTAAGGAGGAGCGGAAGACAGTTAAGAAAGGAAACTGGGTGAATGACCAGCAGGATTTGATAATGGAGGATCTAGAAGAGCCCTGCAACGATGGGATTAAGTGAAACATGCTACAAACTACCTAAATGATTTATGTCTAACAGAGCTTATTTATTCTGTTGTGAAACTCATGCTCTGTAAGCTCTTTCTGACAAAAGCATGAAGATGTTTCTGTTTTGAAGGAGATACGCAACTCACACAATATCTGAATGTTTGATATAAGTAGGAAACCAAATTCAGCCCTTTATGTTACCAGCTTAAACCAGCGGCAGCTCCCCTGCAGTCAGTGACGACTCGCTGCTCTTGAACCGGGCTGGAGCAAAGACGTGATTAAAGTAGGATTACCTTCTGTTTATTGTGACATAAGAGAAAAAGAGAACTATGATTATTGACTCGAATATAATTACTCTGGATACTCACTAATGAAAAGGAGAACATTCATTCATTTTCCTCTGTGAATCTCAGAGCAGCTGAAATGGGATTGCTTGAACAATATTTATGGTACTGTTTCAACATGTAAGACTAGTTGTTGTTAATATGTACAATTTTCTTCTGATATCAGGCAATGAAAACATCGCTGCTGTTTGTAGCATCCAGCTAGACTGTGGAGCTGGAAAAAGGAGGGAATCACGAGACTTGCCGGAGCCCTGAGCGTACGCCCCCTCCTGGGGGTTCGACTGTTGGGGCTCAGGGCAGCTCCGAGCCAGAGCAGCTGCGGGTGTCCCCCTTGTTGCATTAAGAAATAATTTTCTCTGTAGACCAAAATACCTGCTAATGAGATGTATAAAAAAGTCCTCTTCTGAAAGCAAGACTAATCCAATAAACTCATTTCTTGATTTAACAAAAAATTCTCTTTGTTCAGCAATGAGTCCTTGGTACTACTCTTTCAGCTGCTTCTGTGAAGCATAACCCTGTTCCTTGAACTTGTCAGACTGTTATTCTGTAACTCTCATTAACTGAAATATTGGAGATACAGTCTGAATATTTGAACTGAACTCACCGGTGCCTGGGTCTTCTTGCGGTTGTGCTCATATTGCTTCTGCCTGGACATTTTGAATGCCAACCGGTTCCTGCCCAAATGACAAAAAGTAAGCATCTTCAGTCACATTCTATTTATTCCCCTTTCCATCTGCTCCTCTCGTTAATTCTGTGATATTAATTATTGTTGCAGCTAGAGAAATAAATAGGAGTGAAAATTTGAGAAAAAAAATGGCTTTTGTGGTACATTTTGGGAGGGAACTCACTTGTATTTTTGGGGGGATATAAGTCACCTAAAAAGACTGCAATTTCACTACTAGCAGGAAATAAAACACCTTTAGGGACCATTCAGCCTGACAGAACTCAGAAAGCATCTCACAGAGGCTCCTGAAATCAGCGAGGAATGCAGGTTAGTGCAAGGACCGGCCTACACCGAGCTGCTACAAGATTAAAGCATCACCATGCCTTATCCTGTGAGGGTCTATAGGGGCCAAATTACCGGGTAAGGTCATTCCCCAGTGCAGTCCTCCTTCAGGTAAATCGGAGTACCTTTCAGATTGTGACATGTTTGCCCAGTTAAGGAAAACAGACAACTTTTCAAGCTGTGTCATCCCAAACTATGTTCCTTTCTGAATACCGGAAATTAAGGAAAACATCTGGGGAGCAATGGGAAGAAAAGCTGCCAGAACAGCTCTGATTTCACAGATGGATTTTATAATGCATTTAATCTAGGCTGGGATTTTCAAAGGATCTGATCAAATATGGATGCCTGATGCTGTTGAGCTCTGTTGAAAACCCCACCAGAAAGGTTTGTGGAGGCCCAGGTTATTCCACGTTTCCTGCAGCCCTTCCATCCAGTCCTTTGTCCTTCACTTGTAGTTTGAGAAAATGAGACCTGTTTCGCCTGGTAAAGCTTGCCTTGCCTGGATTCCCAAAGCTTATTGCTATATCCATACTGGGACCGATATTATCCAGTATCTTCATTAGTGATACGGACAGTGGGACTGAGTACACCCTCAGCAAGTGTGCAGATGACCCCAAGCCGAGGCTCTAGAGGGAAGGGATGCCATCCAGGGGCACCTTGACAGGCGCAAGAAGCGGGCCCATGCAAACCTCCTACAGTTCAACGAGGCCACGTGCAAGGTCCTGCACCTGCATGGGAGCGATCCCCAGCATCAATACAAACGGGCAGATAGATAGAGCGAGAGTAACCCTGCAGAGAAGGACCGGGGGATAGTGGCAGATATCAAATTGGACATGAGCTGGCGACGCGTGCTGCAGACCAGAAAGCCGATGATATCCTGGGCTGCAGGAAGAGAAGCATGGCTGCTATATGCCTTGCAGGGCATGCCCTGTATTGATTTTAGAGTAATATTTAATATGCTTATACTTGAGAGGGCCTCTTTTTGCAGCAGGTGGGGTTCTTTTCCTCAGAAAGCTTTTGCCAAAGACGTGTTTTCCTGATTAAAACTAAGACCAAGATGAACTCCAGCCGTCCTGTCGAACCTGTATCATTTTGTGCTTTCGAATGATTCAGCGACGTTTTAAGAATATTTTAAAGTGTAAGTATATGCTCATGTTGATCCCAGTTCAGCAAAACACTCAAAAAAACGTGCACTCAAAATGAGCGCAAGGAAGGCATAAAAATGCCCCAAAGTGTTTGGCTCAAGCTGGTGATTCTCAGAACAGCCTTAATGTTTCACTGCAGAAGAAGGATGCTGAAGTAAAAGCCAGCAAGTGGTTTGCCTTCGCTAGATACTGGCCTGTGTAAATGCAGAAGTTACGCATGTAAGACACATACAAAATTAAAAAGTTCTGTTTTTTAAAAATTGAATTTCAGAACGTTCTCTGAATGCCACCCCGAAACAACAAACCACACGGGGACTGAAAATAACTATTATACAAAAGGTAAAGAAGTTTTAAAAAAGTTATTTTAAAAAGCAGCGTTTCATTCTGGAAACACTGTCTGATGAAGTAATTAGCCTTTGTGGAGGAACTAAAGGGACACTGCTAAGGAAAAGAAAATTCTGTAGGCTGACAGGATTTCACAAAGTACTTCAACTTTCTTAGGAGTACGCTTTCTAGTTGGACACACAGCTATCACCATTTTCCCATTTGCCCTACATAAAAGGCACATTTGTAACCCAACATCAGTGAATGCAGCTTGTCCTCTGGATTCCTGACAAACCTTACTGCAATTCGATAATTATTTCCTGTACAGCTTTTTCTTGTATTGTGATTCCAGTAGCACTAATGAAAAGTCAGCAGGGTCTGTTATTATGCGATTCACAACCACGCAGCCACTTAGATGTCACTGCACATTCAATAGATAGCTGAGAGTTTAATCATAAAACCCCAAGGTTTAACAAACTGAGGTGTTTTAAAGAGATGCCCTTATTTCCTCTCATTTCATGAGCACACACACCAACTCCCAATAGGAGCAATTTAGGATTTTTCTAACACCTGTCCTGTCTTCACCCTCTCCAAGTGTCTGCTTTACATCTATTCAAGTCACAAGCTTCCCTAACAACCGATTTATTTCACAAAAGCAGGAGCAGGCCTAGGTCTCTACTTAGGTTTCTTCTACTCATGCCCAGGATGCTCACAAGTAGGCTTTTCGGACATACTTGAATGACTTTTTCAGCAGCGCTAAGCAACTGATTAAAAAACTAGAGTATCTGGTACTTCATTAGACAACTGTTCTTAATATAGGATCTGTACAGGGAACTTAACGCCACTTGCTTGTCCTCAAGACCAGTAGCATTCATGAGTTACAACCCACGGCTCAGAGGACCGCAGACCTCAAAGCACAACAGATCCAGTTATCATTTATCAACAAAACCCCAAATATAGCATAAACATATGCCTTCTACTCTCAAACTCAGTTAGAATCAAAGATCCTTTGCCACAAGTAGGGTATTAAGTCTCCAGAGTCTCATGTTTTATAATCTGCCTGGTCACATTACTCCTAAACACTTATAATTCCCACGTATTACGTATGCTCCTTAGCCTAAACGCCAGCGATCCCATCTTCTCGTACTGCTCTGCTTATAGACAAACACCTCAAATTATTGTTAAATAACTTGGAAATTCAAGTCAACAAAACCCTAACTGAAATCTGTAAATGTATTTCTTAATTACATTTGGGGCCTGATAGCATTTTAAAAATAGGCTCTGAATGGAAGTAGACCGAGTTGTTCAAATGAATAGCATTTTTAAATTATCATGAGTACATTTCTTTTTTTTGTGTGTGTTTTACTGGACATTTCTATGCTGCCTACAGATGTAATACAGCAGAGCAAGCCAGCTATACAACACTGTTGTCACCAAATTTGATACTGCCATCCAGGCTCTAGAAGCTGAGGTTAAGTTTCTTTCCGCCCCCCTCCCTCCCTCTGCAGGCATCGCCATTTATGTAGAATAATAAATTGCTGGTATTTGTGCTCTAACTCCCTGTAATGGCAGTCCTCCCACTGAGCATACATTTGGACTGTATTCAGGTTCAAGAAAACTTCAACTGTCGCATGGGACTGGAAGAACATCTCTTCAGAAAAATACAAGAATAAAGTAGTATAGGGGAGTTGGTAGTTACTGGAAGAGACAACAGTGTCAAAAGACAGCTTTCCCTATGACAAAGAATAATATGAAACCAATACTGGTTGCGTCAAGAGCTCTTTATTGCCATCAAAAATAAATTGCCCGGAATAGGAAAAAGATCGCGTTAAAATTGAGATCGGTTTGGAAACTGAGGCACATTACTAAATAGGGAAGTAAAGTACACAGATGACAGGGGTACGGTTAAAATCCTAGATATATTGTGTTGCCTCAGTTTCTAAAGAAAAATATCAAGTGTGTCCTCAGGCAGGACACAATGGACATGAAGAGATAAAGATCATTACGCAGCCATCGCCACCCGCAGCTTGCTGTCTCCTGCAGCGGAAATACTCACATATTGATTGTGTGGCAGCGTCTTCAGAATCCACTAACTTATGGAGATGGTAAAGACTAAAATCCCAAACTGAGAGGTATAAATACATCAGCTTATTCAAAAGGTTTTTGAAGCGGATCCACCAGCAGCCGAACTGCTAAGGCCTTCATGCTTCCCCAGGTGATATAGGGAACACCGTCAGCTAGAGTACCATCAGACCACCTCCCATCATTCTTCTTCCTCTGCGGATTGACTCGTGCACTTTAAGATCAGCATAAGTTATAATTATTTTACACATGCTGATTATTAAGAATTTGACCTGATCCGCAGAGGGTCCAGGCGACTGAAAAGTCTAGGTAACTAAAATCTTATGTAATAGGAAAGGTATACTAATTGCAAGAAATTCTGTGTAACGATAAACTACACTGCTTGCTAAAATCTTTATATAATAATAAAACTCTAATTATGACTACAGTCCTGCGGGCAGTTGTTCTCATTCTACCAAGGATCCTTAAAGAACCTGTCTGTCCCCATAGCATCGGGTGACCAAACCCCAGAAAACCATTCTCCTAAAAAGCTAAGCGGGGATTTGTGAACTACACATCACCTCAAACTAATCACACTGAAATCACATTTAAAGGTGGGCCCAGGCCCTTGCCTCAGTGGTGCTGTGGGTGTGCTACATCGTGCCTGGCTTTACTGACCTCGCTTGACTTCAGAGCCTCCTCATTGCTACAGGCTGCTCTGACAATCCCTGGACTGGGGCTGAAGCTGGACAGGACCAGCTCTGCTCTCCGTGTTCAGATGCTGTGGGGCTGTGCCCTCATTTGGGAGGTCCCTGCCCCGCCTTGGGTCCTGGCTTGCCTCCCTTGTGTCGCAGCCTCCCCCTGCTCCTCCCTGCATAATAAAAGAAAAAGAAGAGTTACATATAAACTGTATTGACAAGAGTATGCATTTTATAGTGCTTTCTGTTTACTTTAATGAACTGAGGAATGGTGGTATGAAGGAAATCACTTTAAATCAGGGACACCAGACACTGAGTCAAAAACTGTACTCAAAACTTACTTGTCAGTTGTTCATTCTCGGTGGAAGATGCTTCAATTTGTGATCACGCAAAGGTGTGTCCAAGGTCACATCTACTAAAATATTTTTACGAGTTACATTAAAACATGGAAAATATCCTTTTCACTATAGAAGTGATTTAGTCCTGAAATGATTTGACAGTTTGTAAGAGCAAGTAATAAAAATTATTTTAGGAGATGGTACAATATCCCTGCTCAAAGCCAGAAATTGTCCAAAATCAGCAACGATTAAGTGTTGCACGGGAGATGGCCAAACGAAATTTAAAAATACAAAGTGGGATTACGCTGTATAACAATATTGCAAAAACAGATCTGAGGGTTTTGGTGGGCTAGACTGGAGAGCAGTGGAAATGTAGTAACAGTGATGGTGTTGCAAGAAGAAAGGCTAATATCAACAGTTGGAAATATTATTGGGACTGTCATTCTACTCCTTTCAACACTAGTAACATCCGAGTTGGGCACCGCAATATCAGAAAGCTGAGAACAACTCAAAAGAAGTCTAAAAGACAGCAACAGGGAGGATAAGAGGCTTACAGAATATCACAGCAAGGGAGTCCTTAATCATGGAAAATCTTTGACTTCATCAAAGACTTATGCTTTCTAAGAAAGAGAAGGTGGGAGAGGGGTGAAGGATGAAATACAGCATCCTTCCAATGTTTAAGGATTCTTGTAGGGAAAATAGCAAACAATTACCTTTTCTTTGCATGGAGGGTACATAAAGATGGAATATACGTAAATATGGAGCAGTCTAAACGTGGTTCAGATCTGGACCTGATTGGTTAGGGGANAACCCCCCCCCCCCAAAAAAAAAAAACTAAACCTAAAAAACCCCAAACAGATAAAATGTTACATCTGTTTCATAGAGGGGCAATAGTTCAAACAAAAGTAACAATATCAGCTTTCAAGGTCAGTGTAAACCCTGTTGGGTTTTTTTGGTTAGTTTTTTTGTTTTGTTTTTTAAGGAAAGAGGGTATAGAAAGGGAGCAGCTGAGCTAACTCTAAATTTCTGCCTACATGCGCAGAGGTGTATCACAAGAGGCAGAAAGAGGCAGAAAGCTGAGAGCAGTCTAAATGAATGCATACACGCTCTTAGAGTCTAGTGTCTGAGCCAGGTGGGTGATGGGAGGCACGGTGCGGCAAACCTTCCTTTGCTCAAGTGGGAGAAGCTGGTGGTTTTGGAACTGACAGGTTTTAGCTCTCCTGTTAGTAGTGACTCACCTCTGTTGGGACATAAAGTGCAAAACAAAGGCGGAATGAAGAATAAAGGGCAAGAAACAATGCAGAAGGTAACACAGGTAACTGAGCACAAAGAGACTGACATTTAGGATAAAGGGAAATAGTTTCCGAGAGAAAAGTTTTCGTGGAGGAAAGCCGCTTGGCAGCTGTTTGTGTTTACAAAGAGCAAAACAAAGAGCTTGGCAGTATCAGAGAGGCACGAGAGCTGGAAGCGCTGAGATAACTGGAGTAATGACACAGACCCGTGACGAGGGAGGCTGCAGTTAGAGGTCCTGAAGCTGCAAATAAAAACTCTACTTGATTACAGAAAAAGTAAAAAAGCCAGAAAGGACTTTGAAGAGGAAGAGAGACAGGCAAACTGGGAGGTGAAGTCAGCTAGACAGCAAGTGGATTTTTCAACAGTCCAAGCAAGTAAAAGTGCTTTTAAAGAAAATAAAAATATCTTGCCAAACCCTTTTTCCCTTCCCATGCAAAAATAAAATTATAGGCAGTCTCCATGAACCTCATGAACTCAAGATACAAAAGCAGTCCGTGTGTAAGACATTTCTCCCTTCACTCTCTACCTGTCTCTGGGGAATTATTTCTTTTGCTATTGCAACTTCCCAACATTCAAATGAAGAACTGGTGTCAGTAGATTTACTACTAGTTTTGACCCCACATAAGAGGAAACTAAGCAAGTCTGAACTGTACTTACTGGATCAAGCCTAACTGATTCTTCATAGTCCATTAGCTCGTGGAAAATAAAGTTACTTTCTGCCTAAAGCTTCGATTCTGCAGATCACATGACACAGCATGCTACTGTAGAATACTGAAGTCCCAAATTCCATCAAAAATGTGAAGGATTTCCTGCCACACAGCAGACTTGACCTAGAAAACTGCCCAAGTCAAACAGAACAGAGAAGAAACCTCTTTGCACTCACTGAAGGCACTGCTCTGGAGCTGCCAAGTTCTGGGTCCTGCAAACATGAATTCTTCATAACTTCACTGATGTGAACCGTGCTGGAGAAGTCCATGTCCATGACAGTGCACCCACAAGGTTTCTTCCCAGTGATAAAAATGTTTAGGTGCTTTGTTCCTTGGGCATTGGTTTGAGACTCTCAGCAGGCTCCAAAAGCGTGGAGGCAGCCTAGGCACAAGTCAGTTTTGAACACCTTGGCATGAATTCACAACCCATGTCCTTCATGGGGACAGACATCCAGAGTGACCGTCACGGAAGCCAGGAGCATTCTGCTCCGCCACTTGTGCGCTGGCAGGACTGGCAGACTGCAAATCTATAACCAATTACGGTATCCCTCCTGCTCTTCTTGCCCTCTTCAGTGAGAGCAAACGAGTTCTGTGTCATTGTATTTCCTGCAGTTTTCACCTGCCTGTGGTGATAAAAAGAGAGAGCATGGGACCTTTTCTCAAAATCCCAGGCAGACACATCTTCGGGAGGCTCCTCTGATGCAGAGAATTTCTTTATTTCAGCATTCCTTTAGCAGACAACTCATTTAATGAGTTCCCTCTTCATCAGAGCCCCAAACCACAGCATGGTAATTAGCGACTGACTGCAAGGCTGTGGCAGAATCCTCCTGGTCTATCTTTCAGTTCAGATCTTTTCCTTTTTCCTGTGGCTCTGCTGCTGTCGTTACATACAGCCACCAGTTTGATTGGGATGTTAAACTATTTGTAAACTGTTGCTCGGAGAAGGAACCGATACCGAAAAGGTACTAAGTACCCCCTACCTACTGCTGCAGGGTCACAGCAAGGCTTGCAGGTGCTCAGTCCCACTGAGCGTGTTGGTGCCGATGCCTCATACAAGCAGTCGTACAGTATTTGCCAAAAGGTGAGGAGATCGAAGCTGACAGCTTCCGTGAGAATAAAAATGCTGGTCCACCGCCTTCCATATCTGGAATGCTAATTATAGCAATCACTCTGTCTCGAGAGGAAGCAAAAAAATCCCAAATGACTGGGAAAAGATACGCACCTGTCAACACAACTTATCCGATGAACAGCGTATGGAAGTAACAGCTGTATTTGCATTTCTCTAACCTCCTGCTTTCTCACCACAGTATGTTTTAGACTTGGCATCAGGCAGGCTTCAGCTTCCAGGGAGGAATCAATATGTTTCTTATATCAGCTTGGACTAAACAGAACTAAACACATTCTGGCATTATACACTGTATAGCACTCTGGTCTGAATTTGCAGCAGCAGCTGACAACCAGAAAGAACGGCCTGAAAACTATAAAAACTATTTGCCCCACCATGGCCAAGGAGCTTTCTTAGAGTCTTCAGTCTCAAAGATGACCAAAGACATGTTTTCTATGAAAGGAGAGAACTAAAAAAGGAAGAAAGAGAAAGAATAATCTCCTACAGCCATGCTATCTCTTCACAATTTTAATAACAAAATTTTTGAAAGCCAGGGAGCATGTGTAGTTTACCCACACCGTAAAACTTCCCGTGCTGTGGTTTAATATACACTCTCAGTTTGCAAATACTGAGCTTTCCAACAGCTGTCGGGGTCCAAAGATGGAGGCTGTTCTGGGGATTGTAGCAACAGCAACCACCTCCCAAAAATATGAAATAATTCGGGTGTCACCAGACATCAAGTGGCACGATACCCATCCCTCTCTTGGTCAGTACTGCCTTGAAATAATTGACATAGGCTAACAGTTCCCCTGAGCTTTGATTTAATCGACAGCTCCCATGCAACCCCACTTCCCCCTTCCTCACCATACACATGCCAACGTGCTCCTCCTGCCCCCCGGGCATGCTGCAGCAGGGGCCGGCAGAGGTGGAGCAGGGAGTTCAGCAGGGGAGCAGCACCTTGTGTTTCCTCACCACATCTGGCTCCCAAATTGTTGCTCTACAACAGGGGTCTTCCAGGCTTTCAGACAGGGACTGTCACGATCAAGACGGACCTTTAGAAGAGCTGGAAGAGACTTGCCCTTTCTGAAGACAGAAAAAGCCTCCAGAGAAGTATTGTTGCTCTAATCTGGTAGACAACGCTTACAGGTATTAAAAGCCTTATAACTGCTATCAGCCATTCCTGGCCATTCAGTTAACAGGAGATCAAGTCTTCAGTCGCATGTGCCAGACTAGCAGATGCCACATACAAATAATCCTCTGATCTCCCCTTCGCAGTACTCAGCAGCATGCTTTTTTTCACCAAAGAAATAATGAATGTTTCATCTTCCCAGACACATGCCTCTGAAGCTGTCAGCACCCTGAAGAAAAACATCTGTCCCCGTAGCTCGGCCAAGGGCTCAGACTGCATTTCTAGCCCTTTACTTCAATCCTCATCTCTAACAAACTATTTCATGCAGTTAATAAAAATCTTCTTCTATCCCATGCTCTGGACCTTCCACAAACAGTCAAGACAGGCAGTAATGGACAAAGATCCCACAAAGCCGGTACCTCCCATGCTCTGGACCTTCCACAAACAGTCAAGACAGGCAGTAATAGACAAAGATCCCACAAAGCTGGTACCGCCTGCTTTATTTAGCTTACGAGGTAGAGAGGTGTGCAGACTGACAGCAGAGTCCTGCTTTCGTTTCGTTTGCCCAAGGGACTGCAGGAGCACCAGACGTCAGCGCACACCACAGATGGCAGATCATACCCTTTGCCACTTGCTTGGCATGTGCCTGCACACATGTTTGTTCTGTGGCACCGCCACTGCTCTACCCTAACAGCCAAGTTACACAGAGAGATACGAGAGGAAGACTTGAGGAACAAACGTGGCATTTGCAGAAGATAAATTATTTCCAATCCGTTGTAAGGCTCTCTCTCTCAGTGGTGGAAAATACTACTCCCTACGTCCATTCACTGAACCACAGCTTTCTGCGCTATGCTGGAGCTCCAGGCTCAGGGACACTTGCTTAGAAAGCGTCACTGCCTTCGAAACAGAAGAACAAATTGCAGCAAACACACAGCTGGTTACAAAGCTACAATATCTCTACAAAGGGATGGCCAAGCAAAACTACACTGACAAGGGCCCTGCCTCTTGCTGTGGCATTTCAACACTGTCAGAAAACCGCTTTCCTCTCTGTTTTCTGATGCTTACTAGCAAAAATCTCTCCTGTGCCAAGTCTGAGGCTGGCATTTTATAGTTACATGCCCTGTTCCTGATACCTCATTCAGAGCCCTGGGGATACTGTTATCAGCAGTGACTTGCAGAGCTCTCACTACAGATGCTATCTTTGACTTACCCTGCTGTCCTGTCACTGCAGACCTCTGGGACTGAGCTGTCTCTACTGGAAATGAGCTGTCTGGAATTATTCTTCTCCTTCCTAAGGTTTTCTTCTCACTCTCACAGGCAGCAATCTTCTGAGGACTTGCACTCACTTGGCATCATTTTCTGTCTAAATCCAAGCCATAAAAATAATGGCCAGCATTTGCATGTCCTCTAAACAAGATTCCACCCTGCCTTTTCAAGCTTATCATCACAACCTCTGCCGCCTTCATCTCACTGTCAGTGTTCAGCAATTTCTTCATGACTCGAGGCTAAACCAGGTGAGGAAATTCTTTTTCACCATGCTCTTTAATTGCTGATAAAAGGTAATCTCTTCAGGAAACACTCAGTACTTCGGGTTTTCGTCACGGAGTTCTTAAACCTGCAGATTAGGACTGTTAGTACCAATGGTTTCTTTTATAGTTATCCTAGAAGGCGCCTCTGAATTCTGCCTCCCTGAAAAAGAGAACTGTGTTGTTCCACTTGTGTCTGGAGACCCAACGTGGTGGCATCCAGCCAAGAACCATATAACTTACATCAGGTGCTCCAGAGAGGTGGGGACCTGCCTGTTTGCTGGCAGAAAAGTGGAACAACCTGGAGAGAGTCTCATACCATTCATGGGTGTTTTCAGGACAGCAGATCATCAGCAAGATCTAGAAACCACACTGTGCCTTACTGCTGCTGGATGGAGGAAGACAACATTTAAACCTAAGATAATAAAGGATGAAAGCTATCCTGTTTCCGTGAAAAATCCTATCAGGACTCAGGTCTAGGCTCCAAGATACACTCGGATTCTCCTTACCGAAGCTCTGGGAGCACAGAAAGGGCTTCCCAGTGCAAACACGATGTCTCCAAAGTTTCTATTCTGTAGCACTTCAACTGAATCTGATGTTGGAGCAGCTCCAACATGGCAGGCACTCTTCTTCTGACCTGAGCAGGACCTGTAACAAGAGAAGCGGCCGTTATCACGGTGAAGGGGCTGCACCATAAGGATGGCCACAGCCACTTGATGACACCGTGGACACTCACTGCATCAAGTACGCATACTGCGAGGCATTCATACTAAAAGATGTAAGCGGGCAAACCCGCAACTGGAGGGGTAATATGACCGGGACACATTTGCTGACCACCAAAAATTACTTGAGTCCAAGTATCATATCTCCTCAGAATGTCACACCTCTGGGACTCCTATTAACGTGTCCTGCTTTACACTTGTCCCAGTGCTAGGAGCAGTTCCAAAGCAAGCGTACTTTCAAGAGCTCAGAATCCAAAAGGCAAATAAAAAGAACTCAATGCTTCTTTGTTTTTTAGAGAGAAACAAACTGAGGGTTTCTCCCTCCGCACGCTCTGAACTTACAACGCTAATGTGCTGTTCTGGGCTTTCTCTTTCCGGTACTCTTCGTTACTTACCTGTGGCTTTTCCATTGCAAGCTTTTGGGTGCAAGGGCTATTTCTCATTAGGCATCTGTATGTTACCTAATGAAAGAGGTCCTCTTTCACACATGACATTTGTAGGCATACTGCTAATATTAACAACTGACTCATCACTATACTGCTAAGAATTAAGGGAGAATTTTGCCATCTTCCAAGAATTGAGTATTTCATTGCCTGTCTCATTTGAAAAATGATCAGAACCTGTCATAGGCATTGATACTAAAATGATTCAAAAACCACTTAGTAAACACCCTGCAAATCCAGAAACCTTAACAAGAAGTGAATCGTCCTCCTTTTAGACACTTAGTGCTCCCCCATTCTGCTGAGAATAAGAAGCAGAGAGCTAAAATTTCTGCCACAAGGTAAAGACAACATTATAAAAAATTAAGCTGAAGTAAAAAAAAAAAAGGATGCTAATTGGCAGAATTACACTGACAAGGAAAGTAAACATTGTTGCTGCATAGTGAAAAAACCAGATCATTAAAATGAAATGATCCAAAGCCAGCAGAATATCAAGGGAGTGAAGCAAATTATGCAGTGTGTCAAAATCCTTAGCAATGATGCCACTGTGTTTGCCTTTCCTTTGCTCATTTTTGTCTACCAAATTAAAGTGAAAACGTTTTCCTCTAAGTTACTATTAGACAACATCAACTTCTTTACAAGCTCTTAACTTCGAAAGAAAAACATATTCTTCTGAAGCCTAGCTTTTTAAGCTGCTCCTACAGATTTTTAAACACCTTTCTAAATCAAAAAAACTGTTAAAAAGTCTTCAAAACCAATAACGTACATGATCGTCAAGCAATTCCTGCAGAGAAGATGAAGAGAAAAATCAGATACAAGCCATGTCACTTAAGGTACCCAGATAATACTTAAGTGACAGCAGCAATGAGAAAATTGTGAAAAGGAGAGAACTAATTGCTAACTGCTAATTGCCGTACAGACTGCTTGAATTTACAGTGGTGTAGTGGAAATCCCGTGCTTTAAGATAAATTTAAGTTTTTCCCTTACAATCAATACACATTATCTATGAATTTTGGAAACCTACATGCATTCTCTTTTTTTTTTTTGGGTGGTGGTATACTTGGAAGGAGAATGTAATTTTCACTGAAAAAAATAGCTTTTAGAAAAATTCAGCCCCTTTTGTCAAATGAAGATTAGTGTTATGATAGCTCTAACACCTCTGTCAAGATTCAGCTATAGGCTGCACCAACATCTTCTCCGAAAGACAGATTACAATCTTCCACCCTACCCCCCAAAACATTCGGGAGAGAGGACATCTGTGTATTTATGTAGTGCCTTTAATGCTAGAGGAATCTGTAACAGTTAAATTTACACACTGACCATTGCACCTGGGGACAGACAGAGAACAAACAGCTACTTTGTCCTGGCTAGGAATCCCTCACATCAAGTCCCTGGAAGAAGGTTGATAATAAGCTCTGTGGTATTTCGGCCGGACAAGTGCTGTCTGAGCATTTCTAGCTGTCTTGCAGTCATTTGCCATTGCAATAATTTATTAAAAACTAAACACCAAGTCATTATAGTCACTAGATGACCTTTAAAAGGTCCCTTCCAACCCAAACTACTCTATGATTCTAGAGTCAGTTACCAACTTAGTAACACACATGCACGTCCATGTCCAAACCTCCTGCTAGAGAGCATCTTGTGCGTGTGGATGCAAACAACATTGCATGGATGCAAAACGAATCCTCCTAGCTGCAAATAAAACTCATTAACTGACACTAGTCATCTCTGCAGGCGTTGCATTTCAGAGGCCAATAGAGGCCTCAACAAAGTCTCAACAGAGCATGGAAAAAACAGTTGTCAGCTTTCGGCTCACCGTGGTAAACACTCACAGTACCAGTGCTAGCTGGGAATGTCAACAGCATCTGGAGGGAGTAGACTGAAAGTAGTCATCAAGGATAACTTTCATAGCAAGGGAGATTTTTCGTAAATAAAATATTTACTTTGTAAAAGTTGACTTCATTTTGCATAAACTGCTAACTCGGCCCCATCTATAGCCACACATGATCAATCCCACTGGCTCAACAAGGGCAGAGACGACTTCTACACTGTGGGAGGGAGATGCCCTCACACAGGAACCTGGCCTCAAGAAGAAACAGAGGGCAATAAGAGTGCTGCGTTGCAGTTCCCATGACATGCCATGGGCACATTTCCCAGTGGAAAGTTTCCATTTTGGAAGTTTTCAGATAAGAATTTGAAGCCCTTGGAATTTTGCTCAGCTGCTTACTGCTCCAAACACACAGAATAACATTTGCTACCCCGACTACCCCACACCAGTTCTGGGTGTGAGAAAGAGCTTTATCTGTTTGCGAATCTCTGCTCTTTCATAGCTAAACAGGCTGGAAATTTGTGGATCAACAATCTGACATAGTAAGTGCCAGATGGGGGCAATAAGTGACATCTGATACAGACCAATGCACTGCACCGAGGGGCAGAATTACAGCCTCAGTAAACATCTCTCTAACATCTGGGAGGAAAAAACCCCAGTACTTCTACAGAAAAATGTTTAACAGCCTGGATGACCTTCATGCAGATGACAAAACACTCATAAGCTTCATGTACTGAAGTCCAGACACATACTGGAGATGTTACTGGTTTTATTATACCTGTTTCAAAAAAGCAATCAGGAAAGAAGTCAATAACTGAGACTCACCCACAAACACTGGACTAGATATCCAACAGCACAAGTCCATTTTCAGGAAAGAAAGTCAGACTGGCTTAAAATATTTGGCTTGCTATAATGTGCATTAAACAGAAAATGAGGAAAGTGCATCTTAAAACCAACCATAAGCTAGGAGCTGTAAGGAATTCATGCAGCAGGTGAAATGGCGTAAGGGAATACCTGTAAATTCAGAGACAGAAAGAGAAGATCTATCAGCAGAGAGGCAGAGAAAGGGAAAGTTTTCAAAAAACATTTCTGCAATCTAATTAAGAATTATTTCTGATCTTCCAAGTAAGAGGAATACTAACTGGCAGCTGTTAAGGCTTTAGTTTTTTAGGATCCAAATAATTTATACTAATGAGTTTTAGGAGAGAGGAATCGTGCTCTGAATTGCAAAGAATGCTGCTGAATTACGTATTAGAAAAGTAGAGCAGGAGCCAAGCACCAGTTTTAGAAGGAGAGCGTACCTGACAAGGCTCTTTGTCTGAAGGACTGACGTTGTGGACTGTTGGACTTGGGAAGGCACCGGCTACAAAAGGATGGAGAAAGCATCAGGCTCCAGCACAGACTCTGACCTCATTACAGGAGATTATTCTCTGATTCAGCACAACTGCCTCTGTGGCCACACTCTTACCCAGCAACTCCACTCCTTCTGTCAAGTGTACTCCTGTCAGCTGTATTCAGGTCTCAGCGTAGTCCTGTTTCAATTCTAAATTTCTTTTTTCTCGCTTTTTAGTCACTTCTACTTTACTTAATACTTTATGGCTTTGATGCTTCTTGGAAATCTGAGAACAATTTGCAGTGGCAAGGAAAGAAAACCACTTTCCTTGCAGAAGGGAGACTGAAGGAGCTGGTGGTCTAATGCAACAACAAGCATCTCTGCACACGTTTAGGAGCCAGTGCCCAGAAATCTACTGAGGCACCTAGGCGGTCAAGAGGACAAAACCAGTAACAGAATATTGTGTGTCTTGGAGGCATTTTATGCCTTTTTTGGCAGTGAGGAGGTGGTTGAGCTGGCTCTGCACCCAAAACCAGCCACCTCAGTTTCTGCGTCACCTGCCCATTGCACCTCTCTCTGTGACAAAGCAAGCAGAAATAACTGTACGTGCAAGGAAGATGCTGGAACTTATCAGCCCCAAATCACAGTAGCCCTCTAACTGCTAGTTAAACTAGTTTTACACCTGGGGGTTAAACTACCACATGCGTCAACGATCACAGATATTTGTGCCGAAAGGAACAAACATGTGCATGTGGCTGCATACGGATACCTTCACCTGATAAACGTGATCTAGTACTAACAGTAAGAGCAAGCCGAAAAAAAAAATTCCTCGCCTAGTACTTCCTTGCCTGCCTTCTTTTGCCAAATAGCTGTCAGACGGAAAGAAACAATCACAAATAGGAATGGCCCAGTCATTATACTCTGCCACGGCTTAATTTTTTTAACTGCAACCCGTCTGAGAACCAGCGTGACTCTTACCATCCTATGGCAGTTTTAAGAACTGCAGTTGAGCAGATTGACAGTCCGTTGCAGCAAGAACTCAGCACACACCTTCCAGAGAGGTGATTTCATTACCTTAAAAAAAAAAAATTGAAGAAAAAGGTGATTTTTTAATTTTAAAGTTATTTCAAGTTCTTTGATCCAAAACAACATTTGCTTTTGGTTTTTGTTAAGGGAATAACGAACAATGGGCACAGGTCATATCATATTTTTGTTGCCAAATTTAGCGCTGATAAGCAAGTACATCCAGCCAGAACGATGGGTGAAGCTCCTGTTTACAGGGAGCTTAGAGAAGACCCTTCTGCCCAGCTAATGCCTCAAACTGGGAACTGAGTCACTGGAGGATTTTACCCAGTGCCTGATTGCCTCCAGCTCCCCAGCATCACACACTATCTTATGCATTTGTCCTGCTCTACTTCAGCCTCTCCAGAGGCTCCCCCACGGCTTGTCAGGCCACGCTCAGGTCTAGCTCAATCAGACAGCATTAGGATTGATAAATGACTAAGTTATGCAGCCTGTGTAATTCCACAGGAAGACAGACTGGATGGTCAAAAACGTTTCTCCGGCTGTGAAAATTTCTTCTAGTCCCTGCAATTACTGTCTAGAATAATAACTGAAGCGTAGGAAGTTTTGGGCAAGTTTTTTTGTCTGTGAACTAAAATCAAGATTTTAACATGCTCATCATGTGGAAGTAGAAAGTTCATCCACTGCATGTTCATCCACATGCAGTAGTTGATTTTGCAACTTCAATATGAAAGGAAATCTCTCAGGTTAAGAAGTGTAGTCGTACTTGGAAAAGGGTTTCTTTCTGCACAGCAAGATATTTCCAGAATAACGGTGAAAAATTAAAAACACCGTTTGCTGGCACTGAGATGAATTCCCTAAACAAACTCAGAAACTCCACAGCTTTATTCTTTGATGGACTCTCTCCTCCTAGAGCTAGACAGTATTTTTGCCTAAATTCACTGTATGTGTTCTGTTAAGGCTGAAGTTATTTCATTTTAAAAAATGTTGATTTGAATGATGCTTTTTAGGGGAAGGCTAGCTGATTTTCTAAGAGGTCTACCTGGCCAATTTCTGAAAGGTAAACATTTTGACATTATTTCATTTCATTAAGTATCGAAAATTCTGATTTTTCTGATATTTTCTTTCTGATACAACTCAAAAGCAGATTATAAAAACTGAGCAGTTGTTACCAAGTGGAAAATATAGCCTCCAACTGGCCTTGTCCCTGTTACTGATCTGCTGATCTTAAAAACTATTTGCAAATAACAATCATNTTCCCTCTTGTCACTCCCTAAAAATTTAAAACACCGGTTCGAAAAAGCCAGCTATTTATACTTCTAAATCCAAACAATCATCAGAAAAACTGTGAAAAGACTTGTAGCAAAACTCTGGTATTTGGTGACTGATTTGCAAATCAGAAAACCTCTTCAATGAATTAATTTGGTTTCATCTAATAATATTTGACTAGTCTTCTCGTAGGCTATGCGGCTATTGCAATACTTAGGTTGCACAGGCAGACTAATCTGTCAGCACTATCTTCTCAAAATAGAATTGTGGTCTCCTTATCAGACTGACCGTGTAATTTGGTTTTCTCAAAGAGAAATTAAGAAATTGCTGGTGGCAGTCTGGAGATTAAAGTATCACAAAGGAAAGTAAAGAATAAATATTCAGGTAATAGCCTTTGTCATCTGCTGGGCTGAATTTAGAAGGTTAACCTGTCTGCGCTACAAACAGATGAGAACCTCAAATAGAAAACAAAGACTGTCACGTGGTGTACGAAAGCACCAGTCTGTCAAACCAACTGTTATTTTTTCAGTCACTTTTCAAATCAAACTTTTAAGCTGACAAGCCTAAACTCTCAACAACACTGTCTCACCAGTCTGGAACAATAAGAATATTCACACAGAGGATGCATTTAAAGCGCATTTCCAGAAAACGCTCAGAGATGGTATAGAAGGCACAAACTTAGGCTTGTGTTTCAGGCTGTAAATAGCTGCAAGAAGTACACAGCTCCCCAGGTGAGGTGGCATTTGCAGCGACTGCAGCTCAGCCTGTCTCCAAGCAAGTATTAAGCAGCATGAACAGAGCACGCAGAGCATTTACGTTTTCCATGGCCTTAAATGTCATGCTTACAAAGAAAGAATTCCAGGCTGGAAGGGCAACATCGAGGACTGTTTTGCTACTCTTCAAAATAACCACTGCCAGCCTTGTGAACGGCAAATCACGCCTCTTCAGCTGACTAAACAGGTACTGGATGCAGCTGATCAAATTAGACCGATGCACTTATCTTCCTTGTGAAATAAAAGGTTATAGTCATCTAATAAAGTTCCACCAGCAGAAGAGTAGATAAGACCCTAATCATAAGCAAGAGCGTGGTGCAAAACTGTAGCATAATCACCTGCATTTTAGTATGGGCAACAAAAAAGGCCGTAATCTAGGTATAATACACAGTGTGGCCTTCACTTTTTATATCTCCATGTGAGCAATGATAAGTGACTGAGTACACAGTACACTCAATTAATCCATGAGATTTCAGTGTGATGATTAACCTATCGACTTCTTGAACTCAAACTCCGGAAGAGGGAAAAGGGAATATCTATACCACGTCCATCCAGCTCATCTGAAGGTGCAAAGCAGCTCTAGAAATAGTCTGTGTGTTTTAGATTCGCAAGGCAGTGAAAAAATAAGCAGGGCAAAAAGCCCTATGTGTTAAGATAATGTTTCGGTGACTAAATAGGCTCCCCACATTCCCTAAGACAGACTTCCAGTTGTAGATGTTTGTTGTGGGATAGTATTGTTTCATAAGTTACTTTTACTTTTAAACTGGGCAACTTGGGGACTTTCAAGGGTGGTGGTTGCTGCTTTTGCATATATGGAGCAAAAAAAGCCTTATTTTGGACAACCATCGTGACAGGCTTCAAGCATTGATTTCATTTCAAAACAGTGTCCTTCATCAGAAAAAGAGGACGGTTGTGACCTATACTGACCCCCATGCAGGATATACACCGAGGAACAACCAATTTAGCACCGCTGGCACATTGTGTGGGAGAGCCTCCCTTACCCGATCCTCGTGGTAGCCTCCACCTGCACATGCAGGGCAGCCCTTGCCTCACTCCTTCGACCTGCTTTAACCATTCCGCTTGATTTTTCCAAAGCACTAGACACAGACCCGGGGTAGGCCAGGCTACTTAGACTTCATGGTGTCAGCAAGGGTCACAGACAAGGCATACTAAGATGCACAAAGACATTTAGGGAATAGCGTTGTCCTCTTTTCTGCAGTTACAAAAAAAATTGTACTTGGATTAAGTATCTTCTGCTGGTTCAAGAGCCAGGAGGGAATGCAGGACACTGGACTTGTGACTGGATAAGCATTGTTTATTACTAGGTTATAAAATATATACCAAATTCTTCCATGGAAAGCACATGCTTGGGATCTTTCTGCTTCTGTTGCACTGTGCTTTTCACATCCACAGAAACAATGATCCCATGAAATAAAGTGGCATAGATGGAAGTATTTTTCAGGAAGAAAACCAAAGGCACTGGAACTGTATATATATTTTGATGTGCTTTACCACATAATCCAATTTATCATTGGACTGCTGACCTGCTACCTGGTTTAAATACTGGGAGGCCAACTAATTCCTACTTTAAATGTACAGAAATCAGAGAGGTCTGGCCAGAGATGAATTATGTTCCACACAGGCTTCTGAACAGCAGAATACCTTGTTGCTAAGGTTATCCTGAAGCCTAAAATTGAGTCCATCTCATTTCTGGCAAAGCCGCAATTTATCTGGAAAAAGATAATGATTGCTCAGCAGGACAGTTCTCTTTCCGATGCAGTAAGCTTATTTTTATACACTGAAACTGATTAGGAATGCACAATAAAAATCAATTGCATTTTTTACAGTACCTATAGTCATGAAGTAGGTATCAATATGGCCCATTCTATTTTACCCTTTGTCCCACAAGAACAAAGAACAGAGATGGCAAAAGGAGCTTTGCCTCGCAGGAGGTTTTTGAAAGCCTCATGTGATTTGTGAAGGCTGGTTTAAAAAGAAAAGTCTTTGCCTGTGGGCTTTTGCATCCAAAGGTTTAATTCTTCCTTCTCAACTGAAAAACCTTGCTAATTTGGGGGAGTGGGGGGGCTAAAGTCATAAAGATGTCTGAAGACAAAGTACTTCATAACATTCCTACCAGGCCAGATTTTGAAGCGGTACTGGCGCTCTCTCAGATGCCTCGAGTCAGAGCAGAGCGCGAAGGTTCTGCTCCACAAAAATCCCAACACGGGCTGTAACAGCAGCCGCTGCCCAGATGCCCTCCAAACGGAGAGCACGGCTCTCGCCTCCCAATGCCCCAAGGCACACAGTAAGAGCAGTACTTCACCTGAGGTCACAAGTAGCCTAACCACTGAAGAAAGAAAAAGTACGTTTCCTGCTCCCCACAACTGATTTTGCAGTACCACGACGACTACAACAAAAACTACATTTATTATAACATTGTTTGTATTTGTCATGTTTATTACACATTCCCACAAACAATATAACTATTTCACAGGAGGAAGGGAAATTGCTTTCCCTGATTTTTTTTTTTTTTTTAAATATATACTTCAGCACCTGCAACGGAATTTGGCAACAGAAAACTGCCCCAGCTTTTCCAGACTTGTTTTGCAAGGAGTTATCAGCCCTCTGTAAACTCAGTGAAATGAAGACTTAAGCAACTCTAGGACGCGCGCTGTTCACATGCCGCAGAACCACTGGGATATTTTTGGCACTTTCCAGGTACGCAGATAATCATGCATTCAAGTCAAAGCGCCTTGATACAGTAATTACAAATAAACCACAAAAAGCAATACATTTTGCTGCTCGGCAGGCTTAGCAGCAGACTGCTAAGAAACAGTCAAGCCTTCCTGCTGCTTCACTTGGGGCTTAGGAACAGGTCTTTATCTGCCTCACAGATACCTCTTCCACGTATTACTTAACAAATCCAAAGAGATTTCTCTGATAAAAGCTGCAGCAC
This sequence comes from Balaeniceps rex, assembly GCA_013401315.1. Classification (NCBI taxonomy): domain Eukaryota; kingdom Metazoa; phylum Chordata; class Aves; order Pelecaniformes; family Balaenicipitidae; genus Balaeniceps; species Balaeniceps rex. Next base: position 32,671 of record VYZW01007503.1, on the reverse strand, counting down.
TTATTTTCTCTGCGTTTATAGTTGCTACTGTTACAAGGCACAGTTAGGCAGGTAGGATTATATGATGCAGTACATATTTTTTAAGTGAACAACACAGGAAAAAAGATACTACCCTTTCAGGCTTAAGACGTGGACAAACTCACGCTTCTTCCCTTTTCCCTGCTCTCACACAGCAATATATTGGATAAACTGTATATCGTTTCCAACGGCAGCCGATGCGTCATCCTGTGCCACCACCTAAACAATCTGGAAAAAAAGGAAAAAAGACAGGAACATAGAGAGATACAGATACCCAGAGCACAAGATTCTTCTCAGCTGAGAGAAGATGCCATCAAGCTCTAAAACTAGTTCTCAACTCAGCTTTCACCCGTGCACTCTGCAGCAATCTGGGCCTTACGAAATGAGCTGTGCAGGCAGGAATTGCTGCTGTATCTAGTGCAGTGCTGGGAAGCAGCACAGCATTAGCAACACGCTGCCAGGACAGCGGAGAGCAGGAACAATTAATTTCTGGAGGTGCTGCGACAGCCTGATGTGACAGGCAAACAACTGGGTACTATCACACACCAGGAGCACAGAAGGACCGTGGGAAGACTACGCAAGGCACCTGGCCCCTCACCAGTAAAAGGAAGCATGCCTCCATGCTTCATTGCGCCACACAAATTCCTGCTAGGAACGAGGCCAGCGTCGTCGTGGATGCAAGAAGTCTTCTGTCTCCGCCAGAGCCATTTCGCTGACGCCCATGTGAATGCAGCCCTCGGGCTCACCCGTCCCCATCCTGCCATTGCTGGAACTACACAACATCATGGGAACTTCAACCCCCCTCTCCCCACCACCCTCAATTTTTCCTCTGCGCTTTTTTTCCCCACTTTTCAGTACGCTCTGCAGCAGTCTGTAGAGCCATGGCATATCCTCCTCTTTACAGTAGATCAGCTGACACAGCTCACTGCACACAGCAAAAGATACCAATCCTTGCAAAGGAAAAAAAACATAACCTAACAAGCCCGCAGAACCCTGTCAAGAAACAGTAATAAAGGAACCAATTCCTGTCACCACCCTGTGGGTGGTTAACAAAGTTGTCATGCAGATGGTGGGCAAATCAGACTGTGAATACAGCTAGGAAAAAAATAAGAAAGTCCATTAACAAGAAACATGCTAAGCACATGAACAGTGCAAAGTAGAAAACCAAACAGATACTGTTATTCAGAACTGCATGCTTCAATACCAGTGTGAATTTAACAGCTCCTGAAAAGTTAATACTCTTTCTAAAATATTGAATAAGTGGTATATAATTTTTCACAAATATTTTTTTGCAGCTAAGGGTCACATTTCTCACGTCTAGAGCTATGCTCAGTTCTTGATGGGAGTCAATGAGAATTGATCCTGAATGCTGAAATTGCGAGCCAAGCCAGGGACAGAACCAACACATGAGAGCAGATCTGCCCAGCTAACAGCTCACGTGCTAATTCCCTTCTGGACTCTCCATTTCTTAAAAAGCATACAGAAAACATTATTAAACACTGCATTGCTGTTTACTCACTGCTTCCTTTCGGCAGTCCAGCCCCACTAGAACTCCTGGTACTTGATATTCAAACTATTGAAATACCAATGGCACGGAGCAATACTGTTGCACGGACCCCATTCGTAAACAAGCAGTCTAATCCACAGCATAACAATCACTTTAGCAAGGAGCAGGGCCAGCTCCGCTAAGCCTGTCATTGCACAAGTCATCGACTTCACATGTTTAACCTTCCCTGCATTCTGTGGGGAGAGAAGATCACGGTGTTGTGTGAACATTGCCTATGGTTTACCGCAGTAAGGTTTACAGCCTCTCCTCTCCAGCAAGTGGAACTAGCCGCTGGCAGACACAGAGTATGGGGCCGAAAGGGTCATTACGTGCTCAGGTATGGGGCCCGGCTGCAGACAGCTCCTTTATTGTCTTCCCAAAGGCAAACAGACACACACACGCTTTACAAAGCACTCTGGCCGACACAATCAAAGGGGAGCCCAAACACCCTGTCCCACGTGCACACACCTTGAGGGTTCGAAACCCATCTGACTCCATCTGTTCCTGGCTTTGTGCATAGTTCCCATCCTCCGCGACTCATCTTTTATTCTTTCTTTGTCTGTAAAATCTTGTGCTTCTCATTGGCCAAAATTGCCACTATAACCTGTAAGCAATCACCAAAACCTTAGTAATACAGCAATTGTTCTGTAGCAGACATTACTAAAGACAGAAATACGAGAGAGAGAGCGCGCAATCCTCATGCAAACAAATGCACACGAGATACATAATTATCAAATTCAAAGAAGGTGCATCCACAAATAAGTCCAAACACTTTAAAATTTCTTGGTTTGTGGACCCTACAGCGGATGTGCCCCTCTCCTAATATCAGACTAAACCTACTGACAAGACACTGCCTTTCCTTAGTTACCTTTCATGAAGCATGCACAAGGATCCACAAGGATCTCACAAACCTCCAGGTATCCAGGGACCGCAGGCTGTAAGTCAATGCTGTGCACTTGAAATACTTATTTTTACTGCAAGGTGCATTTTAAGTCTCAGAAGTTGTTTAGAATCATGCTGTGCAAAGGCAGAAATAATCACCATCTCCATTTTACTGATGGAGAACTCACGTGCTGAATACTAATGTGGATACACCAACATCCACGCCAGAACAAGAACAAAAGCTACGCAACACCCGACTTCCGTGACAAACGTCTCTCAGAAGGACAGGAAGAAGGAGAAGGGACAGGAGAGCACAAAGACTGTTTCAGGGGAAAAAGGTCCAAAGTAGCATTCATCACCTCTGCAGTCCCTGCCAAACTCTATGGTTGCTCATTTAAAAACATCTTCGCCTGATCCAGGCTGTTCAGTTGTAGCCCGGCAGTATCACAGCAGAATCTGGTACCGCACAGGCACACAGAACGTGAGATAGGACTCATCATAGTGCACTTCCGTGCACAAACTCAGCTCAGTCTGGCTCTAACACCACTGGCTTCATACACAAAACCCAAAACCTTCTCCCAGCACAAGAGAGGCTTAGCCAGAGCTGACATGCCTTGACACTAGCAATGCGATTTTGAGTTTAGGGCCTTTCTCATCTAGGCAACAAGTTACAAGCCTGTGAGGTCTGAAGAAAGCTCAACGCTTCTCCCGTCTGACCGCTGTGAAAAGCTTGACTTGTCTCAGTCCTGTTTCCACTGAAATTCATAGCATGTGAGACACGCTCGTACATGACAATCCCCTGGTCATCGCAAGGTGGACAACGACGGACAGGCAAGCTAAGACAGCTTGCTTCAATTTCCAGGCTTGCCTGTGTCAGCCTGGGACAGCGATTCACACGCTCGTCCCATTTTGATTGTTTGAACTGCAGGATCCTCGGAACAGGGGCAGTTTTCAAGTCGACAAACAGGCCGTGCCTACACAATGTCTCTCAAATGTAAGAATATGTAGTGAGACCACTGATCTCAGTTGGAGTTTTTGCCTTGGCTGGAAATATAATTACTCTCTCACAGCCTAGGAAGTGGTTTCTGCAACTCAGCCAGGGCATTGCGGAGTAGCTGAGCTGCAGGTGTTCCTGTAACAACAGCTTGGGCTGAGCAGCAACACTGGTCTCTTCCATAACATCTTCCCAAACATTTCAGACAAATTTTACAAACAATAAGCAAGCACGTAAATCAGTACAGTTTTAATATGCCTACTTCCTTACTCCGCAAATCAAATAACTATTCCATACACTTTTTCCTACTTTCCTTACAAATGGTGTAACTATTTATCTCCTCAGTCGGAGGCCCTAACTAAAGCCTACACTTTGAATAACGAAATTTGAAGCCAATTCACTGGCTTCAAATGCGTACTAATGCTTTTGCACTCCTTTGTGCTCAATAGCCCAAAGGTTCAGCTGTCTGCAAGATGCTATTTTCTATCTTGACCTCAATCATTTAAAAGAAAGGCTATCTGCATGCCATGTATTTTTCAAACTGACTGGTATGCTACTGTATTCTCTCTTAATGACACTCTACATAAGACCTTAAGGTAACAGCTTGAGAAAAAACCACAGTAGTGGGCATGAATTTCAGACAAGTTAATGAGAGCTAGCTTTATTCAGAATAATGTGTGATGACACTCTGCTTCCAACAGCAAATTACTGAGTACATAAATCTCAGTCTGGGCAACAGCGGCTGAGAGAACGCTAAGAAGGGAGGCAGCAGAAGGAATCTTCCCTGAGTTTCACAGTAGCAACGACCTCCAGAATTAGAGTTACTGCAGCATCTGTTCAACTTCTCACAAAGTTTCTAGGAAGAGTTTACCTTGAACTCATCTAAAGGCTGCCTTCAAGATTTCAATGCTTAAGTCATCAATTTTCCATCAAAAGAGCACAGAACTCTTCTACCACCCTCCAAACAGACCGGGGGTTGCAGGGTTCAGCGTATGGTATCACGGTGCTTGAAAGAGTGCTGACCTACTCTCAGACCTGCTGTTTCACCCCATCTGCGGTTCTGGCAGTTGGGCTCTCCTCTCCTCCAGAATAATGGCAGTAAGGGTTTCTGTTTAAGCCTCAGACTTATTTAGATATGCAGGATGGGCTTTGGCTTATTCTGTCAATGAACAGAGGGAGCAGTTCCCGTAGAACAATTCTCCCCACAGCAAAAGGAACACTTCCTGGATGTGTTCATAGAGAAAGGAGAAGAAAATAGGCCCGCACAGCTGGCTATGGCAAAGCCTTCTCCCTCCTGACACACGGACTCATGCGCATAAAGTCTCCGCAGCTCACCAGCCAAAAAAACAAGGTGAAGGGCAAAGGGAAAGGAAATACACCTAGAATTTATGAGCAGGGTCTGGGAGTAAAAAGAAGAGGCATCACAATTTGTAGCAAAGACTGTTACAGGGTGCACCTAACCACATTTATTATCCTGCACTTCAGGAAAAAGCTTTTATTTGCTCCTGCCTAACCGGCACTCTCTGCACATACTGCTCCTCCCCTTTTTGTTGGAAGCACACTAAGTCAGGAAAACCAGGAGAGGTGACAGGGACACAGTCAACCCCTAGTAACTCCACACGGTCTCCCTCTAGCTATACGCGCCATAACCCTGCCTACTGACACAAATCAAACTTATTTACTCTATCAGTTTTGGTGCACTGAATAATTCCCCCTTAATATCTAATTATTTTTTCTGATTGCCCTTTTTGCAGTACATGCAGTCAGATCAACTTTTCCATGCACCATTAAAACCCTGCTTTGAATATGGACGCATCCATTTTTCTGCCAGCTTTCTGCTAGCGTGAGCACCGCACCATCCAAGTGGTCCATAAGCATTAATCATTTCACGCTCACAGAATTATTTTATACCTTAGGAACCGAAGCACAGCGGTAGCACCATTACATATGCACACTAGTTGAAGCATCCAGAGAGAAGCACCTGTGGTCTTTTTCTTTAGAGGACTCTCTATTAATCTTTTAGCAGCTTAGAGCATATCCACTGACTTTTTGCTGTGACTGCTCTTCACAGCTGTCAATCAGACCACAGAATATTTGCTCGGACACCTCGCAAATGACAAGCGTGTTGCCACTGAATATCTGCCAAATTAGCAAGACTTGCCCAACATCAGATAAAGGCTACAGCAAGAACAGGTCTATTTTTTCATCCTGATAAGCTTCTGTTTTCCATAACAGGGCACACTGTACAAATCCCTTGCTGTTTTGGGGATGGCTTCAGAACACCCTTTTAAGCAAAGGGAGCAAAAGCCAAGTTTTACGTAGCTGCCTTCATATCATTTGGGCTTTTTCTCTCCATAGCTTGCTTTCTCACTCAGATTTTTAGCATCTTTTTTCTGTTAAGACATTCTCTGCTGGCATGTATTTTTAACATAGGCAGCATTAGGTTCTTGTGCTTACAGGCATCCACGCACACATTAAGAAACTTATAAATGCTTTGATGAAAGTACTTGCGCTAAGTCTTCAAAGTGATATCTCGAAGGATGCCCTGAGAAAAAGTGTTAGTTCTCAAAAAGGAGATCATCAGCTAGTTTTTGGTAACCTCAGCTGACACAGTAATTGCCACACCATCTACTGCACTCATTACCGTAGAGCAAACATTTGAGTTCCAACACCATAGCCAAGAATAATCTAGCAGCTTTCAGACTACAAATATTTCCCTCTTTTCTACTTGCACAATTACCATTGAAAAGTTGTAAGGGAAAAATATAGTGATTGAAAGCATCTTTACTCATCATTACTAGCAGCATCAACTGCAAAACGGTGTTTTCTTTGCTAGATAAAAGCGCACATAGCCACCTAGCACTGAGCAAAGCTATCTGATACATGCACGTCTATCACATTTACCAGTAGTAGCTTGTGCCTTTTGCCCTGCCACAGCAGTAGCTGCCTCTCAACGTTCACCACTTCCTTACTAGTCTCATCTACAGAGTTATCTCTAACGGAACATGAACACAAGTCAGTGTCTGGATTTCCCAGTGTGTTTCACTCAATTTTGCTGTGTCGGCTGACGCACTGAAGAGCATCCCTTAAATCTGTGCCTACGATACCTGGACCTTCAGATGCAGTGAGAGAAGCCACGGCTGTGTCACTGCTCACACCAGGGCTGGCTCAGTGGCAGACAGAGGCACAGTACATCAGATAGCTCTGCTCTGACCCCTTCACCCTGGTCGAAGGGCTCCTTTGCTGAAACGGCAAGCGTAAAGAGCAAGCCTAGGATTACATAGCTCAACAGGAGAGGGCTCATTTGTCAGCCTGAGCTGGGGATGAGAAGCACAAGCCTACAGCAGGGCTGGAGCGTATCTTGCCAGGCTGCCCAGATGCCTGATGTAACCTATAACTGGGAAAATAAAGGGCTGGTTGCAGGCCAGGCAGTTAATGACTGACCCAGGTAAATTGCATCAAAGCCTCAAATGGTGCCTCTTTTGGGACAGTGAAAATGTACATTCTAAGCATGAGAGGACACGTATTTCCCTGTTTACCATGTGTGAGACAACTGGGATTTGCTTTCTTCACAAGTGTAACTGGATGTAACAAGATTTCCTCTGCCATCTTTAGAATCATAGAACGGTTTGGCTTGGAAAGAACCTTAAATATCATTTAGTTCCAACCCCCAAATCTAGTTCTTTTCCCCATATTGTTTAAACCCCATTAAGCTGGGGAGAGTTAAAAGCAAATCTCACAATACTCGGGGAATATGCTACCTTCTTTTGCATAACAAAGCATTGCTATTTCCACATCTTCTTTAGAGTTTCAAAGGCTTGTTTAAAGCTAACTTTCTCACATGGATGCTAAGCGTGACAACAGGAAAGCCCAAAGCATCCAATTTATCAGCAGAGGTAACTTTACAATTCGTCCTCTTTTCCCGTGCTAGGAAGTCTCAAAGATATTTGTTCTCTTCATCCCCTGTAGGATTTTGCTAGGAGCTTTTCCTATGGAGGAATTAAGACAAAAAAAAGATAGAGACTCTTTCTTGTGCATTTTGTTCTGCTTAAGAGCCTGTCAGTGATCCCAGCTCACAGTTAAGAAGTACAACTTCCCCGCTAAGCTGTCATTTGCTGGAAGCTAAAGTTCAATTGTATTGCCTGGCTCTTGTGTCTTCCATAAAACCCAAAAAAACTTGTGGGTTTGGGTGCTGGGGCTGGAATCTGCAACTTGGAGCTGCATTTGGAAGAGGATTTGAATGCTGAGAAAATCGCCCAAATCCACTGTTCTGCAGCAGAGATTTTTTCACCTGGCAGACAACCCTTCCTCCCAATCCTCTTTAACACAGACCGACCTGAAATTGGCCTCTCGTGTGAATGCATCGTCTTAAAGATTTCTGTACAGGGGAAATAATTTTGTTTCAGACTGGTGTGATTTTCCTCTAAAAAAACAGCGTTATTTCTTTTGATAGCTGTTTTTAACTTCTTTACCTGTCAGCAATACTTTTTGCAATTTTTTTTCCAAAGCAGATTGCCCACAGATGACAAAACAAGAGAGAAAGACACCAGCAATGCTCATGCAATGTCCAAGTCTACCTTCTGTTCAGTCAGAGGGAAACATCATCCTCCACAACAGCTATATACCAGGAATAAATCTCAATATGAGATATAAAAATCTCAGGACGCAACAAAATCCAGCCATCTGTCTGTGACTCGGCTTCTCCATCAAAACACAACCCCCAAATTCATCCAGCAGATGAAACACATTCCCATTCTTAGACTCAACAGCATAAGGTGGGAGCTAAAAAAAAAAAAGAGAGGGAGAGGAAACATACCTTTATGAAACCCACAGTTTGGAAAGAGTGTCAACAGCAGCCTGACCGCTAAGGCACACCACGCAAAGTCCTTGCACCACTGCAATCCAAACCAAGGGAACCTTGCTGATACATTGCAGAGCAAGGAGCCGACCCCTCTGTGCCAACGCTCCATCACACATTAGTTGGAGTCTAGTCTATGTATGAACTGCACATTTATTATGTGCTAAGTCACATGAGAAGCAGTGTCTGACCTTGACTCCAGACACTGAAAACCTTTGTTATTTCCCGATTTTGTTGTTTGAGATTTTCTAATTTACAAAGCAATTATTTGGTTAATACCGCTCATCCTAATACTGTTTCAGATGAGCATGTGGACCCAAACCTTAAACCTAAAGTTCAGCATTGACTCTTACCTGAATCAATCTTAAATACAGCACAGTCACTTCCATCGACACAAACCTTTACTTATATGTAAGCACAAAACCCACAAGAGCCACATATTTCTTCTAGTACCAGCATTAGGAAGTCCTCATGTGCCTAAACATGGTACCTCAATTCCTGCTTGAGTACAACCTAAGCCTATCCCCTAAACTAACCCTGGGCTTAAAAGCTGGCCCGTCTGCACACAGCCCACCAGAAACCACTCCGTTCCATCCCAAACCAGAAAGAGGAAAAACCCAGCGCACCAACCTCTCACTGTAATTGCAGCCTTAATTCTGATCTTAAAGATGCTCCAAGGGGTTACACCAAATTAATTAGAAGGCAGTAAAGGCCACTTTGGTAAGTGCTGTTCCTTTCTCCGTAGGCTTTACGGACTGCAACAGCCAAGGCGCTTCAGCATGTATAGTCTGAAACCAGAACAAATGTCTAAAGTGAAACCCTGTATTAGCAATACGCTGGTTATATCTGGGGAAAAAAGTATCATCAGAAACCACCAGCCTCTCTGGCTACTATGTCCTTTTATTCATATAGATCATGCAAAATTTAGGAATGCAGCTCCTCAGTCCCTCTTACCTTGAAACCCAGTTCTGACCCCAAGTGTGATCCTAGAATTTAATCCAAATGAAAACAGTGCCAAAATACTCACAGCAAAGCTAGAAAACATGGAGCCCTTGGCTTGGAAAGCTCTGTTACGACAGAACAAATGTTCTCCTTTAGGAACAGCACACCCCAACAACAACCTTGCTGCACATCCGTCACGATGACTAACACGTACTCAACAAAAACCACAAGAATAATAATTTTGCGCTACTTTTACAAGCCTTCATCTCAGCTTTGCAAAGAGTCATAACCGCACGGTCCCTGCTTTCCAGAACACTAGCCATTAGTTACCTCCGGTTTCCTGGAAAACCTACCCCAGCCACAATATGTGACAGCTACAGCTGCAAGTAGGCTGACCAGAAGGCATTAGGCTTTACTAGTAAGAACCCTCACCTGATTGCTGCAATTTGAGTGAGATCCAGCTACAAATGGAGCTTTTGAAATATCCTTGAAAACTTTCTATAATCATACCTTTAAAATAACAAGATGGCTCGAAATTGAACAACTCCAGTTGCAGCTTGGTAACTGCAAGAGTCCTTGTCCCAGTCCTGGAAGACTTACATACACACTCATAAATAAATATATGGTCATACAGTCCTTGCTTTCAGAATTCCTAACCCAAAGCCTCACCTTTCCTGCCCATAACTGTGGGAAAATATGACATAATATTAATAAATCACGCTTGCTGAAAGCAGCCATCACTCCAGTCCTTTAGGCATTGCAAGATTTTGTAGCGAACAGCCCCAAGTTTCCAAGCCCCAAATTCTAATCCTAAATCTAAACCTCTACCAAGTTTAGCAATATACACGTACCTCATAATTTGTCGTGAATTACATAACATCACAAAAATAGACACTCGTTTTAGTGGCAGAGACTTCACAAGAGGTACCGGAAGAGAGGGCTCCCAAGTTCTAGGGCTAGCAGCCACTAAGTGCAATTCTAAAACAAAATTCAATGATGGCAGAGTATATGGGACTTTGGCACGGCCCACCGTCCCCCCCTAACACTAGAGGCATTACAAGATGCACCAGTAAATAGAGATCTTCATGTGTTGGTTTTACAAAACCTACCCCTAGGTCAAGTTTTCTGTAGAGTCTGGAGATACAGGAAGAGGTCAAATTTTGCTGTGAACCAGCGATCTTTGTGGGGACCAGCCTTTACGGAAGGGTTACAGTCCTCGCAAACAAATCTCACGATCCCACTTTCCCTTGGCCTCCTCAGCAGTCTAGGCGAGCACAAATACACCAAACCCCAAGATGAATATTTTTCCCCATTGTTAACGAGAATCATTGTTCAGAAAAAAATTCTTCATCAGAGTCCTGAAGCTTCCCAAGATGTAACAAAGAAGAGAGATTGTAATTCCCAAATCTTCATCCACAGCAATAATAATTCACTCGTTCGAATACTTAAGCCGTCAGCATCTGTCAGCTCTTTAAAATGTTGTGTAGTTAGAGCTCATCTTTTCTTTCCTTACCATATTCTAACTCTAATCCTTGCCTTCTGCAAAGCTTGCAATAAATCTAGCATTAGCAAAAGTGTCTCTTCCTTTTGCTGCCATAACTAATATATTAAGAAATAACTGTGCTCTTTAGGCCTCCTTATCTGTAGTCTGACCATATCCAATAGCTGTGCACAGCACCCGATCTCATCCTACCCACCTAAGGCATGATATTTTCAGCGATAAGCAATAATCATCCATTGCCCCCACAAACCAACCCCAAACTCTAGTTTTTAGCTTGCCACAGAGACTCTAATTCACAATTCTACAATATGTTAGTAGCTAATGCAAAATTGGTCCTTCCTCTAGCTCTCTATGCCCGCATCAGCTCTAGTTTGCTTTTCCCCAACCTCTGAGTCTAGCTTTAACAGGGACCGCAGAGCAGTGATGAATCCATACCAAAAACACAACAGTCATCTCCATCACAACATCACCTCATCTTGGTCCTGTGAGTCTTACATCCTTGCAAGAAACTCTGCTCCCTTTCTAGCCCTCAAACTTTTCAATGTGGGTGGGTATTTTTTATATGGTTAAACAAAGCATGCTTGCGATTATGTTTCGACTGTTCTCTTGTAAGACTTGAAAATAAGTTGAAACAATTAAAAGAGAGAAAGAGTTTTACCTCAACATTCAGGTTAATTTAATCCCCCTCCCCCCCCATTATTTTAATGTTACTTCAAGCAATTAAGTGCAACAAACAAAGAAGCAGCAGCTGTTGTGAGAGTTTGGGGCCAGAAATAGATTTCTTACACCATGCCACCGGAGAGATATGCCAAAGACAGCTTCAAAATAAAACAAGGACATATTAACAAAAGAATCTTGACAGTAAATCATACAACGTAATTAAAAGACCGCACAATGAACAACAGCAGTTCTTCCATGGCAATTAGCTGGCTTGCCTGAAAACAATGAAAATACAAATTCTGAATATGAGAATAATAGTAGTTCTCTAATAGGTAGCAATACCACGTCGCATATAAGAGAGCCAGGATGGTGGTTGGAGAAATGAGGATTTTCTCATTGCCCCAGCAAATATACGGATTTAACTCATTACATTTTTTACAATAAACTCCTAAATTTTACAGCCCTCTGAGCTTTGGAGCTGTTATTGTGTTTGTGAATGCATCGGTGAAAGGCACTAAAACAACTACCTTTCCCACACAGTCAGTGTCCTGTTGCTATTTTTCTAAGTGCAAGTGGAGCAAAAATCGCACCTGAGCCTGCGAGCAAATACTCATCTCGGACTCAACCGGGAGAAAAGGAAGAAAGGAGCTTTGTTCAAATAATCCACAAGACATTTCACCACGTTTCTGCTTCAGACTTAATTTCAGAAGAATTTACAAACCTTCAGGTGCTCCAGAGCACCACTGACTATATTGAATTAACTGGACTACTGCCATGAAACTAGACATTGCTAAAGCTCCCCGAGTCATTTCCAAATGCTTTGGTGTGGGAGCACGAGGGTCACAAAATCAGGGAAAGCGGAGAAGTGGCCACCTAGTGAGAAATCCTTCCCTTCGTGACTTCCAAAACATGCGAAGAGACAATTGTTTTTCCTGCTGAAAGGAAGCAGGTGGCAAAATTACGAATAGAACAGCAGTGCCAGGAGACTGGTGGGAGGTAATTGATGATTTAATGAGATAGCTAGATTTGCTATTTTGTGTCTTATTAGAGCCCCAGCTGCACACCTCCTCTCATAGTTTCAGTGCATTCATTTTCTTTCTTCCTTGGTCAGCTTCTGATCCTTTTTTTCCTCATAAGTGTCAAACTGTAGGACCAAATCTCTGCAATCAAGTGACAGTAGAGTTATTATTAATAGTTAAGTCTCTCAAACATTGTTATTATTTGGTGAACTGTGCTAGCACCAAGCTACTCACATATGCCTTGAGTGATTATTGGGAGGAGCAAGACAACAGCCCACTTCTGTTTGGAAAGATTCAAGATAATAAAAAGTGATTTCACTTATCTCTCTCTGACCCCTAATGAAAGCAGTCATGCAGAACAACATAGACTCTTCATGGAAGGCCACGTTAAGGATGTGCAGTAATGTTTAGAAAGTAAAGGGCAGAATATCAAGCTGCGTAAAACAGCATAAATCCACTGAAAACAACCCAACTAAAGTACCTTTTTCAGAGTGAGGGCTATTATGAAAATCCGGGAAAATGTTATCACTTGCCATTTAGAAAAAAAATAAAAACCAAAAAGTGACACGAAAGCGCACACAGAAGCCGCTGATACAAGCTGATGTTCCAACTGCCGCGCTCAGTTCAGGCTAGTCTGGCAAACGGGACGCAGTCACCCGGCAGGAGCTGCCAAGGCTAATGAAACACTAATGAACCAGCAGCAAAGCCTGCACCTATAAGACTGCCCAACATCCCACTGCCACCTGCATGGAGCTGCTGAAACCTGCCATGTGAGGGACACTGAGCCTTCTTGTAAAAAATCACGTTCAACGGGATATCTTGAATGATAAATCCAGATGTTCACAGCAATATGGCATTGTTGACCACTTCTAAGTACCTCAGACTTTCACAACCCCCAAAGTCCTGATTCAGTTGGGAAAAAAAAACAAAAACAAACAATAAACCCCACAATTTATGCTAAAATATGCTTCTTACTTAACATGAGCGTACAAAACTAATTTAAGCCAGAGAGGAAATGACAAACCAGAAAAAAAGCAAAAAGAAATGGGAAGAAAAATAAGTTAAACACCCTGAGAAAACAACAGACATGAGTCATTTTGGCACAGACTCCCTTCCTAACAGCTCCTTTTATAAGTTGACTCGAATGTTCTGCGTTGAAACATTTTCTTGTTGATAATTACAAAGCAAATGAGCTATGTATCATAAGCAATTACTAATAATTTGCTCTTTTTTTAAAAATTAATGACTTGGTTTTCTGTTGAAGTGTTTAACACATCCATTTAGGTTTTGGGGGTTTGATGGGGGTTTTTTTGGCTAATACTGACAGGCCTAGACCAAACCCAGCCACCATCACTGTTCCACAACAAATTTGGGCGAAATATATATGTGGTTTTATAAATACTTCCCTTTCAAGTTCCTCAGTCCTTATTGCAGAACTTCATTTTTTCTTCCCGTCTTGGCTTTATACGTTAAGTTTATTTTCAGACCTTTACAAGCTTTATTTTTGGCTTTGGCAGCTCTTGCTTATACCTCCAATTGAGCACATGAAATCTCCCGTAGTTGGCTGCTCAGGCCTTTGTTGCTATTCCCAGCCCCCTTTCCTCTGTGCTCCCATCCTTCAGCACAGGAGACCCCCACCCGAGTCCTTCGCAGAAGTGGTTTAGCTCAGGTGCCCGCTGCTAAGCGAAATGGTTTGGCTCCTGCATACCTTCTCGCACAGGAGCTCTCGGCAGGAGCTGCACACAGTTCAATTGCTCCAAAGCCAATGGACAGGAAAAGCAGAGAAGCGGGTTCATCAGCAGGACCAGCCGTGCCTGACGAGCACATTCTCAGTAGAACCCCTACCAAGTCATTCATCAGGGAAGCACCTACCCCAGACAGCTGGATAACAACTGTGCTTATTGCTTCTCTGGAGGCAGCCTGCTTCCCTAGCACCAAACCTGTTGAGTGACAATGGCTCTTGTCATTTCCCTGTGATTGTGAGCTTGTCAGGAAAGAAGCTACACCGGAAGAGTTAAAAATGAAGAGAAAACTAAGCCATAAAGCTTCTGAAACACACTTGGAGCGTCAGTCCCTCCAGCGCGTCACCGTAATGCTGCTGCATATCACGTACCTGCGGACTCACTCAGCGATCAAGTGACTGATCAACGTAGACCTAATAAACACAAGTCCATAATTAACACTAAAAAATGAATCCTAAAATAACCCTAGCTCTAATGCCCTCAGACCCACGAGTGCAACAAACTAACTGCAGCCAGACTGTCCTTCAAATAACTCATCTTCACCACACACGCTTCACAAACTGAGGCAGTTGCAGACATCCTGAGCACCCCGCCATGCAAGAATGAAACCGCAATGACAGTTTTAAATTTAACACCAACCATAATCCAGTGAAGTGAATGCTACTGAGTTACAAGCCAGTTGCTTGGCGTGACCGGCACCAATTCTTCTCCCAGAGGCATTACAAAGTCATGGAGCAGATTTACTCCATCTTTTGTTCCCAAACAACCTCTCTCCAGCCCAAATCCAATTTCTCACAGACACAAACTAAACCTAAGGCAATTGTTCCAATCAGCACCTGGAATTAAGAGTTCCCTGTTACCTTGATTGCTCATGAAAAAAACTCATAGCAATCTTGACAACAGTCCAGACACCTCTGTCTTCAAAGGAAAATGCAACCTGATACGACACAGTTCTGGCACCAAATTTTCTCTCATTTCTGGTGTCATGGAAACAGAGATAAATACAATTCCTCAGACCTTGCATCCCTGAACACAGCTGCTAAACACAATAGCTACCTGAGTTTCAACAAGATCCCAGTAACCCGTAAACCTGCATTAAAATGAGCACAAGCCAATCACTTCATCCAGCACCATCGCTCATTTTCCTCTGATAAGTCTTCAGCGATTTAACAAATAATGGCATTCTTCTGTCCTGCTTCTTTCCAGAGGCTAAGCCCAAACCCTCCCCAAACGTTAACTGCATCTGTTTTCCCGTGACCGGTGCTTGCATCAAGCCCAACTCAGCCATTCTTGCATTAGCTGTCATCCTTGTAAGATCTGAAAATAAACAGAGAACTTGGGTTCCGGCTGTTCTAAACCCTCAAACCAATTCTTAGACTCTCTTTCACAAATAATTAGCAACCTAGACCTTCTAGCACAGCTCACAAGAAGGCAGTTACTATCCCTGTCCGACCAGGCCTATAGCCTGCTCCTGGAAGCTTTGCAAGGCTCATCTCCATCTGACCGTAACCCTAATCTCAGCCCTCACCCTTCCTTGCTGTTCAGCAATTGGTACTTGCCCCAAAACTAAGGACCCCCCCTTGCCAGCAGCAGAGGATATCTGAAGGTTCAGCCAGCAGGGTCTGCCCCTCAGAAAGGTTCAGCTGGAGGACAGACAGGGTAGGTTCAGTAAGCTACCTGTGGGTATACCTGTCAGCGATGCACAAGTCAGGGAGATGCTGGAAGTCCCGAGTCTGACAAAGCAGGAAAAGAGAGGATCTTCTAAGACAGCAAGGTTGTACACAAGCCGTAGAGCCTTGAACTGATTCAAGAAATTATCACAGAAAATAGTTATCACCACTAGGGAGTGAAGTATGTGAAGCTACCACTGATCTCAGTAAGACCCATCATCATCATCTAACGACCCATGTTGCCGAATTTCACTTAAACGCCCACCCAGAAACTAAAAAGAATGAGTCAGCCTGTAAGGCTGGTGCAAAACAGACCGCGCCTCAGGCCAAAAGGGGTCTGCAGAACTGAAGAGGCAGAAAAGCGATTAGCTAAAATTCCTACATTGCGCCAGTAGGCAAAGCTCCGTTACAGACGGGTACAGATACATGGAACACTGTTAAACTAGACACATACTGAGCGTACACAAAGAGGAAGCGTATTGTTGCTGTTATGCAAACAAGTACCATTGATACTAAGAACAAAGACTGCTTCTTAATGTGTTGGACAGATAAATCCACATAAAGTTGCTTAAATTTAACTCCTAAAATTTTATCTCATGTAAAATACACACAGTAAAGTCACCTTGCTCTTGCAACCTTTCCACCCAGAGTCATCCTCTGGACAGATGCGATACAGTCAGGTAAGCCATAATGCAAATTCTGTTGTTACCGAATCCTTCATCCATAAATGAGCAGCCTCTATCAAAATGCAAAGAAAAGGGCAGCTGTGATGTCATCATGCCGTGGTGTCTTTGTGAGGTTTCTTTCATAGCTGCTCTTTTTGATGCCTTGAAATCTGCCTCCAGGCATTGGTTTGGAACAAGCTGTAGTGTTATCACTAGCTTTACACATTTAGAAAGCTTTTTTTCAATTCTCAACCACAAGCAGCAAAGGGAAAAAGGCAGAGAAACTGAAAACCCAAGTTGTAATGTGAGCAAGATGCGAAAGGAAGAGGAGAGGAGACAAAATGCTCATTTAGGGGGTCGTAAAGTCCCCTTGGAACATTTTTGAGGTGATCAGCTCAAGTAAACTATCTCTACCCCATTAAAATAATGAGACTACAAAAATTTACATGACCAAAGGGTCTGACTCTATCCCTCTGTTTCCAAATTGCAAACATGTACAATATACCATATCTATAATATTTTTATTGACTTAATGAATGAAGCATACTTCTCTGTAGAACCATCCCAATAGTATTAATCACCAAATTAACTTTGTCACATGCCTCTTTCTTCCTCTTTTCAGAAGACACATATCGGACCAAATAGGAGTTTTTAAAATGTCATCTTCATATTGATTTAATCCAAAGCGGAAAGGAAAATAAACATATCCAGTAAGAGCTTCCCTCTAAGTTAACCCATACCATTGTTAGAACTAGATGCCATTTCAGCACAGGCAGCTGGGGCAGGGAGGATGCTGCATTTTGCTGATCAAACAAGAAGTATTTGGCCTAGCTGTGCCAACTTAAATGATTTTTCCTGTCCTGAAAGACAGGGGAAAAAGAAGAAGAAAAATAAAATTAAGGATCCTGGTTTTCACACTTTTGTTATGATTTCTCACTATAGTGTTTTTTTTCCCATTAAAAAATTAGAGATGACAGCCAAATAAAATATAAAAGCCCCTTATTTCAACATTTTATTCCGACCTCTTTCAGGCATAAAAAGTATGCTACATTTTATTATTGTATTTTTAGCCTAATTTTAACAGAACTGTTTTCATTATATACCCCACCACATTAGTCATTCAATCCGTTGTCATTTCACTTTAGACAAAGTAACAAATATCTAGTACACTGGACCACAAGAAACACTTAATGAGAAATGAATGAGAAACAAACAGAAACAAGAGCTTCCGCCAGGTGCAGTGCTTGGGCAGCATGCTACAACTATCTAAGCTGTCAGAAACAAGGGAAGACAAAAGCAATGAGCAAAACGCAAGTCAAAAATTCTCCCTCTGATAAGAGACCAAAAAAACCTTTCTGGCAAGTGCTTTCAAGTCCTTTAAAACAGCCATATTTGAGTTCTGTCTGGTTGGTCACAGAGCCGTGCTACAGGAATCAGAGTCGAAGCATTTTCCCCTCCACCTGCAGAGACTGTTCAGTCAGGGAGTTTCCACATCACATGGCAGTAAGGAAACAAAAGTACTTTCTCAGTGAAACGATGGTGACGTGTCTTTACAACATACTCAGTGTAATAAACATACCAGACTTTTGTGTTTGAACCTTTTCTGTCCGAACCATTGAAGGCCAGAAGGCTGAAGGGAAAAAAAACAAACTACACCACCACGACCTCCCCGCCATGATAGAATCCACCAACAAATATGTTCATGCCTAGCCGGTCCACACCAACTCTGCTACGTCAAATACATCTGACCTGTGCAAATGAGGCAAATGCTCAACTGCCTCTAGTGTAAATACTGTATAACCACGTGGATGCTAGTCGTGGACAGCACCTAAAACGAACTTTTAAAATGCAAAATTAAAATGACCTTTCCTGTTATAAAATGAGTGGTTATCATTAGCCTTTCAGAAATTTTGGACAAATTTAATAACATCACTTTCGTACAATAACCACAGGCTATGCATGACTCTCCAGCCCAGCTGACAACAGGAAGGATAACTAAAGGAAATGCATGTAAACACGGTCAGTTATTTGCATTTATTTCCTAAAGGCTTCTCTACAGTTGGATGCTCTTTGCACTTCTCCCCTCATTGAATTGATTCGTCACTGGATTGTGATCAAATCAGCTATTATACTGAAGTAGTTCTTTGCTTCTCTGAAGAGGATTGTATTAAGGCCCATGAACAAAGGAAAAAATGATTAATCAAAACAAGGACAGCAATCATACCCCAGATACATTTAGCATCGCATGTTTTCAAAGTTCACATAACTAATGAAACTGGACAAGAAGTACATTCTTCCTTTCTTCTCATACCAACATAGAGCAATCTGGAGAAAACAATACCTATTCATTGACATTCTCCAACTCTCCCCTCATACCTCACCTAATATTAGTGTAACACACTAAGGCACCTCATCTACCTTGCTATTACCTTTTTGGCTCACCATCTGTTTCCATCTAATAAAATACGAGCCCTACACTTTTAGTGGAGATCCCAGGCAGCTACCACACCATTCTTTTAAGGAAAGAAAAGAAAAAAAAACCCACACCCCTACCGCCAGAATCAGTTAAATAGCGGCACAGAAAGGCACATATAAGCTGTGAACACAATGGCTCGTATACCTTTAATTCTGTGAACAGTTTCAGAGTTCAGTGAGGACATGAACCAAAACAGGATTATTTGCGTGCCTTGCTGTTTCAGAATTAAGCCATAAATGTACCGATTACACCACAGCAACAACTTGAACAATCGTGGGAAGAGGCAGCAGCCAGCAAGTATAACATGTCTATCCTGACAGCTCTCCCATAGCGCTTAAGGAGTGGTCCAACCTCCAGTCTCTTGCACAGTGCTCAGGATATAGGTGAGCAAGTCCTCACCCAGCCCTGCTGACACCTGATGCTTTTGTTGAAATTTGAAATTTGCTGCAGCAGCACAGTTTCTCTCCACACACACACTACTAAACAGCAAAAAGTAACATTTAATCATCCTTTAGTTTTCACTTATTTATAAAACCATAACTATTTCTTTGAAACTCTTGCTTATGCTGAAGTGTTTCAGCTACACAGTCATTAGTCAAGCTGCTGGCTAGTCAAGTGAAACAGTCCTTGCTTCTATTTTTCTTCTCGCTGCAGGCCTTAAGCTCTTATATCACCAGTTACTCAAAAATGGCTTATCCTACACCTCAATGCCTTAGCCCTTTAGACAAACAAGACAAGAAATAGCTTCTACCCATCTTATTAAATAGGATTGAGGTTACTGTAAATAGCCTGTTATGGAACACAAATCTTACACAGATCCCCTGTGCGGATATTCTTACTCTCCCTTAAGTAGGAAGGGTAGTACTCTAATGCTGTTTTTTGACCAAAACAAACTGAAAACAAAGTGTGTGCAGGGGAATAATTTAGAGTAATTGACAGAGTAGGGAAGTAGATAGCTTTATTACATTAAAAGAATCACACACAATGAACACTGAAATTGACTTTATTGAGCTGCAACAAATGTGTTCACAGTAGGTGACCGCATGAGTAGAACACAGGACTATAGAAATAGCATCTGGGGCTTGGAAGAATAAAATCTTATCAGGTCATGGAGGCAGGGCACAACATTTGGGAACAAGGCCTCACTGACTGGAAAGGATTCATGCATCAGGGCTAACAAACTCTGCAACAACAAGTCCTTCTCAGACAGCAAGTGAATTCAGACATTTTATCAGTGGCAGGAGTGTGATCTTCCACCTCTTACTCAAATATCATTAAGGGCTGAAGCTTAAGTGAACCACCAAGGTCCTGCATCACCACCAGCCCCTGCCCCAACTCCATCAATGAAGACTCTCTAACTCAGGCTTTTACCAGATCTAACTGACACATCCCCATCTGGCTACCAGGCAGGCTGAGCACTGTGCCATCAGCAGCAACTGTCCAGCAGACAGTACTGGACCAGCCCTCTGGAGAACAAACACCAAGAAGAAACCGCTCTGCTTGGCACAGGCATACTTGCATCCTAGTCAAGGCTATTTTCTTCATTTTCATTCTTTCACTGCAATTTTTCCCACAAGGGAACTGTTGAACATGTTTATACAATGGGAAAATATTTCCTGGGACAGATGCTTCAGTAAATTTGAACTACAGAAAACCTCATTTACACATGTAGAAAACCTTAAGCAAGGACCTAGAAAACACAAGTGTGATGTATGACCATTTGGAGTCACAAGCAACTGAGGTTAAGGTTCTAAACAAAAGGGCAGCAAACAGCTTCAGCTGCTTGTCACTCTGGCCACTTCAGCAAGTAGATCTTTCCTGGAATTGTGTCAAGTACATCTCTTTCAAGCTAAACAACAGGTGAACAAGCAAACAGGTAGTCCAGGATTCATTTTCTTGTATTTCAAGTAGCACAGATGCACCAGGAGGAATTGGAATCAGTGGGTAGATCTAACAATCTGTTCCTGCCCGCTGTTCTCTGCACACATTCTTCTTCAGGTAGAATGTATAAGCCATTCACCAGAGGCAGGAAAACTTCCTTTCGATTCATTAAAAAAAACCCTTATCTTAAGAGGCAAGGATGCCAGGGTCCAGCAGCAATTGTTCTTTGTGTTTCTGCTCACATGTGTTTTACTTGTGCTTTGTCTCACAGGTTTTCTGCCGAGCTCATTTCTACATTTTTTTTAATCTTGAAAACGTTCTACCCAAGTTGAGTTTATGTTAACTGTAACCACCAAACAGAAATTATCCTAAAGCATTAAATGTTTAACACAGATCAGGTTTGATCTGGGGAAAGAATACCCACAACATAGATAGGGGTTACTACCATGTGACTTGCAATTTGCAACAGGACTTCCATGTTTGAAGTGTTAAAAATTACTTTTACTAATATTTTAAACCTAACTCAGCTAAGCAAGGCTGCTTCTCTTAAGTTTAGGGGAGAGATGTTAGCTCCTTGGTAATACATTCAGAACGAGCAGAACGACCCCATTGCACAGCTACCTTGACTCTTCATCTGTACAGGCTCTGGAGAAGAATATGAAGGGTAAGTGCTTCGAGACAAACAGAAAACCTTTTGGCCACTAAAAGGTCAGCTTCCTTCCACTGTTTCATTTCAGATTACAGCGCTCATCAACTAGCTCTCAAAAGTGAAGCATGAAAACTACTTGGTGGAATCATACTGTGTCAAGCAGTTAATTCCTCCAGATGCAGTTCTCCCCTCCCACAGGCATAGCTTTTGTGGGCAAGGTGGAAGCAGCAGCCACCAGCAGTCTCATCATACTTGTCAACATGAAGAGCAGAGTTCTCTTGAACTCAAGTGTATTCAACTGGAAATAGAAACCAGGGTATACTCACAGACCTGTGAGATTCTAAGAGTCTCAGAGACTCTGCGGACTCCCACAAGGCCTAAAAGGAGGGCCACAAAGTGTAGATGCTGAAGAACACAGCCAGGCAGGCTGTGTGAACCAACCCTCTCCACCACAATGGTAACTTCCGAGCCATCCATGTGCTGACAACGCCACAGCAGTCCCATCACCGCTGAGGAGCAGTAAATCATCCTGCATCAGCCTGTGCACCTTACCAGGTTGTTAACTAGAAGCAATTACTAGCATTAACTTCAAATGCAGGCTTACATTAGAGGATGGACTCTGATTCAGCATGTAAGTACCATGATGAAAGCAATATAGAATGATTTTAACTAGGTACAAGTAGAGCAAAAAAGGCAATAGTCTCATATATCCTTGTAGGGATGCCTACATTTGGGCATGACAGTTGCTTAAGAGACAAGGAATTTAGGGTTTTCAGATGTTTTTGAAGTCATTGGTTAATACCAAATTATTCCTCTGAAGCCAAAGCCTATTTCTTTTCCTCAGAAAGGCACAAATTCAGTTATTGAACTATACTACAATTGCACAAGCAAAGACTTCCCAGTTACAGTTCCTGAACACAGGTTACAACCTCACATTTATACCATGTGGCTAAGTCAAGTGTTAAAACATACAATCATGCAGGATTTCTTGGTAGCCAGCTGTTATAAACATTGATATTCTGCACATAAAGCCCCAGAGCCATCATTACTTTATAAGTATGGAGGACAAGAGATATGCTTAGTCATATGCATGTGCTGGGTGCAACACTGCCTTGAGATTTAACAAGCAGAGACGAACGGAAAGCTTTTCAGCACTAGTTGTTAGAAGCAGTTGACAAAACTACGACCTTATATGTGGATGAAGGACACCTATTCATCCAACAGCAGCTTAAATAAAGGTATGAATAAACATCTCACCAAAAGCACTTTTAAAGAAATGCTAGCACTTCTAGAAGCACTTGATTTTTTTCTTTTTTTTCAAGCAAAACAAAAAGCTTTTCAGACACACTGGAAGAGTTCATCCCATTCTATTTTAACAAAGTTCTGGGACTTGTTTGCAGCCTCCTCATGTTCACTTCTCTTCAACTTGCACATAGCTGCTACCATGAAAGCTAGTTCTACAACCAAATACAAGTAGGTCACCTTCAACTTGCCATTTCATCAGTTCTTGTGAACATCGATAAAAATGCATACACGGCCGAGTTGTATGTTTTAAGTTAAAGTTTCATGCCTGTAGATGAAAGACTAGATACAGTAATACCAAAAGCTAAATTCCAATAGAGGACCAGAGCCAATACACTGCTTGACACTATATGCAAACTAACTAAGGAATAGGGATCAAGCTCTATTCTTATCCAAATAGAAAATGAAGTAATCCTGTCAATACTAAGCCCCCGCAGGGTAAACACAAACACTTCTGAGTGAACAGCCTTGTACCTGCAACTTAGACAGCATGTCTGTGACGAGAAAGACGGCACACAGCCATTACTTGCTTCTGCAGGGCTGTGTTTGTGCTAGTCACTAGTGTGCCACCATGATTGCCCCGGGACATTAGGGAGCCTGGGGAGGCCAGGGAACCCACACACGAGCTACCGGCAGCGCAGGGCACCATCCCTCCCTCTAATCCAGACAAATCCTGGTGGCACTAACTGAATAGCTATACAGAAGTTAATTACTTTCCACCCCTTCCTCAGCTGTTAAGTTTAACCTTCAACAACCCCTCTAGGTTCTGATGTCATTGACAAATTGGGAAGCAGGTTATCCTAAGCTATGAGTCTTCAATCCTTAGCCAGAAAAATATGATGTAGGCAGCATCTTGCCCTTCTCTGTGCACTTTGGGCTATCTGCATACATTTAAGTCATGTCTTGCTCCTTAGTGGTCTGCTAGCCCACAACATGCAAAAACACATGGGATAAAAATGTTTTCTCCTGGTTCTCTTTGAAACGCCTGAAGTCGTTTTGCCCAGCTCAGATTTTCATTTCTTTGACTGTTTTACAGTTGTTTATAGCCCAGGGTTTCTAGCATCATCCTGTGCCCCTTCCCTATCAGCCCTGTACTCCACACTGCTTCATGTATGTGGCCTTTCAAAGCCCCTGCTTTCACACCAGACTTACCTCCTACACTACAGCATTAACAAGTACCAAAAAACTCAGTCTGCACAGTAGCCAAACGCTTGACTGCAGCCTAGAGCAAAATTTGTTACACTTAAGCTATGGAGTGGTAAAACCAAAGTTTACCAGCTTAGGCAACAGAACCTGGTCATTAAAAAAAAGCTACTTTCTTTTGTTTGCTACAGTTGAACCAAAACCAGCTCCACATTCCACAGACCAAGACAAGTTAGAATAGAGATGTGATATATGACAGTCCTGAAGCCTTGCAAAGTCCATAATAGGTCAGTGGCCTCTTACTAGCCATGCCAATGGGCAACCTTCCTCAGCACTACATCAAGCAAGCGCTCTACAATGCTGTTGGTACCTAAACCACTGAGATTCTCCCTGCTACCTCTGTCTTCTTGCCTGGTAAACACTCTTTCCAGCTGCCTGCACCCCTGCCCCCATCTCCTTTAAAATAAATAAAAAAGTCAAACTTTACCTGGATCCTCCTGGTTCTGTGCAGCTCCCATACTTCAGCAAGTGGATGGCAAATGGAGGAGCAGTGTCTGTACCAAGACAAGGTGACACTGATAGAACACTGGGGCTCACGCCAACGCCGAGACGTCTTCGGGCTGTGTCCTTCTATTTGCGGCGCAAGAAACATCCAAGCAGGCACACTTTTCCACTAGAAGGAAACCAACAGTGACAAAAATATTATGAAGTAGAAAGAAACACCAGAAGTATGAAGGACTCTTGATCCTAGAGGTACTACTGCAGGACATAAAGTGGAAAGGAACTTCCTGGTGATACATTCCTTATCCTCTGCAAGGTGTAGGCCTCAAGGGAGCTGCAGACCCAATGCAACATCCCAGGGCCTGACTGCATTCTCTGATCCCATCAGCAGGCACGACCTGCTCTGATGCAGTGGCCAGTGAACAGAGACCCAGAGATGGAGGCCAAGTCCCAAACTGGAACAAAGGGGCACAGCTCAGAGGTACCTGGACCAGCTACACGCAGGCTGGGGCACCACAGCACCAAAAACCGCAGAGTCAAGCTGCTGCATGGACCTGCGGCCAGACAGGACCCCAATCTGCATGCATCACAGCAAGCCTTGGTTTTGGTCCAGCTGCTCATTTCCAAGCATGACCAAATGTCTAAATGCAAACATCTGTAACCCACTATTATCCTCTGCGCTGAGGCATTGTAAGCTACAGAGACATGTTGCCACCTATGGATTAAATATCCATAAACACATAATGCCAACATGAAATTTGTCCACCCTCCAAATACTGCACCAAGGACATGCTGAACAGGAGGAACATATCTCCCACTATCCAAAAACTGAGACATCACTTCAGCATCCAGTTCAGGTATTATAAAGGTAAACCTAGTCCTGGACTGTGAAGAAGAGATTGACAAGAAACACCTGAAAATCATCCCTGCCTCAAGGGTGTCCAGGCCTGGTAGAAAGCCCTTCCCGCCACGCTCTTTACATCTCCCTTCCCTGTCACTTGGATCGGTTTCCAGTTTTGAAAGGGTTTGTCTCAAGCTGCATTTAATTTCTGTTCAGTGCAGACATCTGGTGGTCAAGCTGGTCGTGGCAATGCAACAACAGCAGTGCTGTCAGACAAGTGACAAGGAGACTTATGTTCACTGCCCCCTTGAAAAAACAGCTCTCAGCAGGGATGCAAAGTCTTTCCCCCTTACAGCTGCAACTTATGGTAGAAAAAGACTTAGGCAGTAATCATGTGCCCAATCTTTCTCCCTCTACCTCAACTCGTTTCTTCTCTTCCTCAAGCTTTAGGGACTCGCGGGTCCTGGGTCTTCAGAAGACTAAGTGTTGAGTGGGTGGTATACCTAGACTGAGTTACTCCTGAACACGCATATCAAACCCAGGAGAAAACAAGCTGGGATTTTATCTGCATACCAAACAGCACACCCCAAGCCGCATTAGCTTCATAGATGCTCTGGATGGCAATTAACAGCCTCAGTCAACCCTGCATGGTAAAGCAAAGTGGTTTTCTCCTCCTCCCTCTAAGAGAAGGAAATGAGGTGACAGCAAGTACTGTTTCCAGCTGACCTGGCCCTCATGGGCAGCTGCAGTCCCTGAAAGGGATAATACATAACACCTCACTCTGTTACTGTAGGCTACTGCAAGCCCCGTGGTGCTCGGATTTGAAAACTACCATCAAGTCAGCAAAAAGGTCTCTAGCTGGTACAGTTAACTCAATTAACCAACAGATCCCGAAATATGTTTCCAAGTGCATAAAAACCTAAAGGAAAAGGTGCTGAGCACACTGGAGTTAAAGGTACTTCAAGCACAGGTTACCTAAACTACTGTAAACTGGTCTTTAATCCGGCTTTTGACTGCGGTTCCCCCCAACATGTTGTGTTTTCCAGAACGGCCATCATTCCTGGCAAGGTCAGGAAGAAGGGAAGGGTTATTAGACCCTATCTGGGAACCCCTAGTCCCGCTTTCAGTCACCAATGACACTTTTAGTGTCTTGCGGCGAGCACCTGAAGTCATGTCACTCAGCAGATTGTTCCACAAGACATCTAGTGAACGATGTAACTGCACACAGACAAGCACAGAAAGCTCTAATACACAGACATTATATTGGCATTAGCCTTAGTACTTAAGGACTTAATTGAGAGAATGCAGATAGTGGGAAAAATACCAAATTATACCATTTATCTTGCTAAGTGGTTTTCAAGTGGTACATTAACACTAATTCATTGTAATCTTGAGCACTTCAAGAAAAAACTATTAAGCTGCCGACCTAGATGTCAATTTTATTACACCACTGTCATAGAACTACTCCCAAGCAGGTTTTCCATGGTACCCTTTTTTGTGCCTTTCAGAAAATACACACTTCTATCTAAAGCAGTCACTTAGGAAGATGAAACTTAGCACATGTGTTGGTCTCCTACTCTAATTTGTACTTTCAACACATTCAAAAACATTTTATATCAGAAAGAGATTACTTGGTGACAGAACAGCATTAGATCAGGAACGCCAAGAGATTCAAGAAAATATTCATTACGGACTATCCATTCCCATCACTCTACCACCCTTTAGCATCCTCTCATTTCTTTAAGATCCTGACTTTAATTTCAAGCATTTCCATCAGAAAAAGTGCTGTTCCTTTGACTGCTGTTACCAGAAGCAAATCACAAACTTCATTTTTACCACTGGCAAATAGGCAAGACTTACAAAGGAAAGATGCTTTAACAGAAAAAAATTAAATACCATTATGATCAGACATCTTTATCCACACGTGTTTTATATTTTAATTTCCATCTGTAAAAAGGAGTCTAAAAACTCAAAAATACATAAGCATCCTCCATGAGCATATATGCAAGACCAATGATAACTCCTTTAAAGGAAGCTGAGCTTCTTAACTCCTGTTCCAAACACAAAAATCAAACAAGACAGAGGTTCCTAATTTAAGATAAGCTTCAGTGCATTTCTCATGAAGACAAACTATCAATTTGTTTTAGATGGTTTTGTGATTAACAGAAGGTGTTATTTGGACAGACCTAAGTAGTTAACCTCTCTCTTTACCCTTGGAAGCATAACACCAGACACCTAACAATTCTACCTACACCAAGTCATGATGCTCCACACCACAGGGATCATGAGCTTTCCTGAAAATCCGATTCCCCATATAGCACAGCACTCATAGCCCAGCTACACAGTGCAACACAACAGCAACGTACAGAAGAATGAAACAAAGCAAAAATTCATACAGGTGGCTCAGATCCAAAAGCCAAATATATCACTGATAGCTACGCACAACACAAATCTTACCTAACAAAAAGGACAGAGCCTTTTTGGTTTATTTTTCAGCTACGCTGCTTAACAAGTGGATAACATACTCACACTCTCAGCTACAGCCTGCTTAAAAAGCACAAGACAAGTATCCTACAGACCAATTTTACAAGTATTTAAGTAGTCCAGTGGGAGACAGACAGGCAGCTCTGCCTTGGTACTCCACATCTGTTCCAATATGCCTCCGAGTAGTTTGACTACAGCTTTTTCAGTCTGCCCCTCTCCACTTCTCTGACAGGCAGCACTAACACCACATCAGCTGAACACCCTGACTATTTTGAATTAGGATCAGACCGAGGCCTACCATTTTTTGCAGCATAGCTTATTCTGTTCCTGGACTTCAGTTCCAACTGTTTTAGGGATAGTTTCACTTAAGTTTAACATAGTAAGAATCATCTGGCAAGACTTCATATTAACCCAAAAGTTCCAGTACATCATCTCTATGTAATACCTTGGTAAGCTCAGTTAGTCTTTGTACAAGAAAAACTCTGTTGTGTCCAAGAACTGACTCTAATTAGCATTACCTGAATTAGCCAGGTATTAGATAAATGTTCAAAACAAAACATGATCTTAAGTAAGTCATCTGAGGCAGGTCTGGTCAAGGATAAGAAACTCTGATATGGGCTTTGTAGAGCACATTGATGAAACCAATAATTCTAACCCCACACTTCTGCATCACCTGTTTAAGTCAAATGGGGAGGTTCCCCATCAACCTCAGAAAGCAAGGAACAAGCTCTGCCTGGCATGTGATACATAGAGACTTTAACACAGCTCAGGCAAGAGAAAACCAGCTGCAAATGTTGCACCTGACACCTTGGTCTTACTGCAAGTCTTTTGTGAATCTGTGTTTAAATGTACCTATGGAAGAGATTTTTAGCTTAGAGGACTTGAGAAGCATAAGAGCATCTTATCCTCCTTTCCAGCCAGCTGACTCAGACAAGGTTTGGGCAGCCATTTAAGCCAAAAATCAAATTGAACTCCTAGGTCAACAGGCACAACTAGCAGGTAAAGGCACCATGTGAAGCTGGTCAGAGCACCTATTAGTGCCCTCAATTCTCTGGCATACTCCCAAGCTTTTCTGCCTCCTGTGATGATATCCAAGGCACTAACCAGCAGCAGCACAAAGTCTGCTACACCAAGTCACTCAACAAAAGGCTATCAAGTGCCCTCTTAAAGGCCTCCTTTAAGAGAAGAGTTTGTCACTCTATGTTGAGAGAAAGGGGAAAAGAAACCTCAAAAAGCAGTTCTTCATGCCTCACAGCACCTGCTGCTAAAGACACTTCACAGAGGTCAATGATGAAAGAACTGAGCAAATACTTCAGTTTGGTGTCAAACCAGGGCTGCTCCTGCTCAAAGACATGATAGCCAAAGCTGAACAAGAGAGCCACAGCTCCATCCTACCTTGACAGAGCCAATCCGCTTCCACCAGGTAAGCACAGCTCACATTCCAGCTACTAACTTAAATAAAAAAAATAACAGCTATATACGCAAACCAGTAAGGCTCCTACTCTGAGTACATGCTACTATCAAGGGTAATAGCATTTCTACATGCTAAGCATATTTTCTCCTTGAGAATTAAATCCAGGATTTCAACTACAGGCCTCAAACACCCTGGGCCAGGTACAACAGAAGAGAAGCCTCAGCACCTGAGAGCAGGACAAGGAAGCACTAGTCTCATAACTGGAGTGCATCAGAGCAGCAGCACCACAGACATGGGGCAGAACCACACTTTACTGCAGCTTTTGGAAGCCACTACCACTTGTAAAGGACATAGAGCTCATAGGTCACTGCACCTCTCAGAGTGCATCTGCAAAGTACAACACAGCACTTGCCAGTTAAGTCCTGTCACCACTGAGCCAACTAAAGCTGTCATACAAGCAATACTGCTATATGGCTAACTCCAACCAGGGTTAGAGAGCCACACTACAGAAGTTGAGCAGAGTATCCTACTAACACAAGAACTTACTCCCTAAAAAGGCACCCCAGCTTATGTAAACTCAACATTACACCTCACAGACACTGCACAGTCTGTGCCAGGAAATTAAACATGTACTATCCAATCAGTAGAAGATGGTGGCTTAACAAAGCTTTTTGGAAACCCTCTGCCATCAGAGTCCTTCTAAAGAATGTTTATCAATATATGGTGATAGGTGCTTTATTTAAATAAAAACAAGTGTGTACATATATGCTTATAAGACATTTTTATATATTATGTTTTCAAAGATTTAGGTTTTCATGTATTTCTATAACAGTTACTGTTTAGAGTAGCTTTAACACAACACACAAATTCTGTTCCCTTTTGTGCTACCAAACCTAAATATCTGGGATATTATAATCCTTATGAATGTTAAAACAACTCCAACTTATGAAGTGATTACTACAAATGAACAACGAGAAATAAGGGAATTAAAGCAAGATAACTTCTCTGCCTCCCACTACCTGCCAAACAAATCCCAATTGCTCATTGTGAGTAGGAGTCCTCCTCTCAACCAATAAAACTTGGAACACATTCAAAGTTTACATAAGAGCTTATTAAAAAAATTATTTCCCCACCAAAAGCAACTATGTTCAGCACTCTGCCTTCACAAAAAGGCGGCTATAAGCACACATAACACCAGAGCTTCAACACACCCACACAAAATAACTGCCATGCCCAACTAAGACTGCAAATTGAAGTACAATAGCGGAAAGGCCTAAATTATGCGCACAAAACCACTAAACAAAAAAAAAATAAAACACTCTTTACTTCATAATCCTGCATACTGATAACCTTTAGGATGAAAAAGTAAGTTTTTCCTAGTAAAAAACCCCAGAAAGCAAACAGCCCCTCAGCCCAGCTCAGTCACGTCTTCACCTACAATTACCTGGTAACTGTTATTAGACACGTTTTTCTCTTTAGCACAGTTCCCAACACTAGATTTAACAACAAAAAAAAAAAAAATAGACCCACTCTCACCCCACTAAGACATGCAGAAACGCTTAAGGGATCAAAAAGAACCGTTACAAACAAAAAAAACGAACGCCCTCACCACAACGACCGTTATGTACTCCCGCCCTGGCTCACGATTGGCGAAACTCGTGTGACGCTGGCAGAGCTGATTGGACAGCGGGAGCCAGGCCCCGCCCCCGGCCCCGCCCCGGCGGCAGATGAGCTGCGCCCCCCCCGAGGCTTTAAGAAGCGCCGGGCGAGGCGGGCGCCGCTGCAGTACCCACCGCCGCCGCCAGGGGGCGCCACGGCGGGCAGGCGGAGCGGGGGCAGCGGAGCGGGACGGGGCCCCGCGGCGGGAGCTGGGCCGGGGCGGGGGGCGGTGGGGGACCCGCTCACTGCTGGGGGTCCCTGCCTGCAGGAGGGGTCCCTGCCGCGCCAGGGGCTCTCGGGGCCTGTCTCCGGGCGACCTAGGGACCCCGCAGTGCTCCTGGTGAACCCCGGGCCCGGCAGCGGTGAGTGGGACTGGGCCCGGTCAGGGCCGGGGCGGGTGGTCGGGCCCGGCCGCGGCTCGGGGAGGGGGTGTCCGAGCCCGGGGAGGGTCTGGGGGTACCCGCGGTTGAGGTGTTTGCCCCCCCGGGTTGGGGCGTGGGGGGTGCCGGGGCCCGGCTGGGCTGTAGGGGCGGTGGGCCCGGGGCTGGGGGCGGTGGGTCCCCCCGGGTCAGGGCGGGGGGCAGGCCTGTCCCGGAGCAGCCCCACGGGGCTCAGCTGGGGGCGCCGGGACCCCCTGCGCAGAGGCCACCTTGCGAGGAGGGTGCGTGGGGCGTGACCCCGCTTACGACGCCTGTGGGGCAACACCCCACGGCAGTGGATGGGGAGCTGCTGCTGCTGCTCTGGGGTAACGGGGAGCTTCCCGGCCGGCGTCTGGCCCTGCTCCTGGCTGTGCCTGCTGGGAATTACCCGGGAGTTTCATGTCCCAGCACGTGGTTTTACATGTGGTACAGCTGGGACGATGCCGCACTTGAGGGGTGACGCGTGCGGGCCCTTCCTGCGTTGGCACGAGAGATGCTGTACCCGACTGTTGGCCCCGGGGTCTGCGTGCTGGGGGGATCCCCGAACTGCACATGGGGACATGGCGCCCGTCCCCGCTCTGTGCCGCATTTTTGGGGGATGGTAGCGACTCGTACATGGGGCGGGCAGCAGATCCTGCCCCCTCTTGGGGCACGGGGCCCTTCACGCTGTCTATCAGCGGGACAAGCCTGCTGGCTGCACCTCTGCTTTCCAGGCCGCGTCCCCAGGTTGTTACAGCACCGTCACCCGCACATCCGGCTCTCACGGCGGGGTTTTGGGCACTGCTAACGCGGGGCTGTGTGGGTGCTGCGTCACTGTTGGCACCGCCACTGCCAGGTGTTGTTCCCAAAGCCGCTTCCGGTGCACGTCCCCGCTGGGGGCCAAAGTGGCCTGGATGCGGCCATCCCCCCGTGCGGGCTCAGGGGTCAGGGGGCTTTGGGGTGGGGGCCACGATGGCGGGTGCTGCTGTGCTGGGAGGGCTCAGGGGGCTGGCGGTTGTGGATGGGCGCAGGCTCTGCCAGCAGTGCTGGGAGCCGCGTGTGAGGTGTCCTTTGGTGGACTTAACACACTTTTGGTGCAGATTTTACGGTCCCCGTGTAATGCACGTGCTGCTGGATTTGCCGAGATCCCAGAACAAGACCTTTTATCTCAACTGCTGTGGGCTGCACCCGTTTCCAGCCCCGGCCAGGCCACGATGGTTTGGGCTGCACAGGCGGGGTGTTCCCTGGACACCCAGGCAATCTGGACATCCACACCCACAGACCAGATGACCGTCAGCATTTCCAGGGGTTCTCCAAAGACGGGGAGCAGAGGTGCTCGTTACTGCCCAATCCTGGTGAGTAAGGGCAGGCACAAGGAAAGGCACCGGCAGCTGGAGGCACCTGAATTGGCTCCACCTGCCTTCCC
>VYZW01007502.1:10571-21031 GCA_013401315.1 Balaeniceps rex | reverse complement strand
GAGGGCGCCCTCACGCCCCGCGCGCCGGGCTGCGGGCGCGCGCGGCTCGTGCCCCGGCCCCCGCCTTTTCTCTTGACGTCACTCCCCGCGGTGACGTGACCCTTCCTCCGTCAGTCACCAGATAATGTGGAGTCAGGGAAGCAGGAAGCAAAAGCGAGGGGTTCTGGCAACTGAGAGCTGCTTCATCTCGTTCGGAAATTACTGCTAAATTCATTAAATCGAGCTGTTTCGCCAAAGCAATAGTTACCACGCTGTTACAGTATCATTAAACATGGTATCGGCTAAGGCATTGTCCTAGTTTGGCCCCCAGTGACGCAATCGCAGGACGTTTTCAGGCATTTCCACAAGATCTGTCTTTTCAAAAAATAAATTTATTCCAGTGGATGGCTATATAGAGATCACTACAGTTTCGTCTGCTTTTCCATGCAGGTTCTTTTCTTCACAGCACGTAGTCTCTGATGGCCAGGAGTGTGATTTTCGAAGCATTTTTGCCGGATTTTCAAATGTTTTTGTGCTGGGAACTGAAGAAACACTGTTTTGAGAATGGAGGCTTTGGCAGCAGGCGTGTACGGGGCCCGATGACCCCTGGGCTTTGTACTGACAACTCCCCAGCGTGCCATTTCCTTTATCCTGTTCCAAAACATCCTCTTTCGTCTCCATTGCGCGAGCTAGCATGTAACTAACCTTTCTTTGATGAGCCAGAGCCTCCTCTTTGTCATTTACCTGGGTGTTTATTCAAAAGAGAAAGAAAAGAAACTCAGTTTATAAGCTAAGAACAAGGCAGTCTATGTAAATCAACAGTTATATTTGCTCCCCTACGGACGATGAATAGTTTAACAAAATACTAACCAAATCTATTAACATCTTCAGGATTTCATGAGGATGGTCGAGCTCTTCAACTTTCCTGCAGTCCACATCTGATGACAGCAGGCTGGATAGTTTTTGACCCAGACTGTTCTTGTTCCCTTGTAACTTGACACGTCCTAAGGAAAACAAAAGTACATGAACTGTGGGACTTACAGAGAGAAAAACTACTTTGGGATAAAATGGGCATGCATAAAACTGGATTCTGAACCATCTCCTCTAAAAGGGCAATGCAAGCTACAGCTTCTCCCACTGTACATGACAGGGCAGATTACTGGCATGCAGCACCACCCTCAGCATCACTTAAAGGCTAAATAGACCTTTCATTGTCTATATGGGCAAATTGAAAATAAAATTCTTTTCGCTGTATGGAAAACATACTTTAACAGTCTAGTTAAACAATAATTTGTGGTAACTCATTTTTAAATAGTAGGTAGCCTGAAAAAAAAGGGGTTTTTGACACAAGCTGTTTAAAAGTTTCTAAGATTTCTAAAAAGATTAAAATATATTAAAATTATGAAACATATATATCAGGATACAGAGCTGGGAAATGATGACATGGGTATAGGGGAGACAGATATTCAAGATGCATGCTGTTTTAGTATTACATCCTCAGGCTGCTCAAGGAACCTAGAAGACCCGCCAAACTTCTAAGCCTGGCACCACCAGATCAATGGCTAACAAAAATGTATCTTGAAGTGCCATTCCTAAATTCTGCTATGCTTTTGACCATGCCATAAGCACTTAAATACTTCTCCTTACCCTTTTTCTTAAAGAAAAAAAGGATAATAAGAATTATTCCTCTTTCACACAGTGCTTTGTAACCCACAGATGACCAAGTGAAGTATAAGAAGAGTAATAAAAACTGATGTAGATACACATACATAATAAAAACTTTATTGTATTTAGTATTTCAGCGGAAGCTCAGTATATATTTTTTGCATTTCTCCTCCCTCCCTTACTCTTATATAGTAAGGGTCATTTTTCAAGTGATTCTTATTTGAAAAAAACCCAGCACATTAAATTGCTGATAGCATCTAAAATTGCCAGGCAACACTTGCCAGATATTAGCTTTTTTGTGCTGTTTTCATAATAAACATCTTTAACACCCAGAATTTTATTGTCGTCCTGGATAATGGCTTATTTATTCTAGCATGTTTTTACTCAGATAATACAGTTCATGAACGCATAGTAAAACAATGCTACATTAAAAGCCTAGACTGGTAGCTCCAATGACCTACAGTAGTATTTATACATAGACACCTGACATTATACATGCGAAACTTCTGGCAGAAATTCTTCAGCTACATGGCACACTATTTAACGTATTTACAGTTTTGACATAACTTTGTTCCTTTTTTCTTGACTCTTCAAAAGCCTTAGTCAGCAATTAAACCACAACCATACATTTAATACAGTAAGAAAGTCTGCCTGTGCCACTTGTCAGCTAACTTCTTTTCTATTCAACCATTACATATATATAGCATGCCCAGTTACCATCGTCTTTCAGACGTCTCCAGTTTATAAATTTCTTTTCCTTCTTAATCTTTATCACTTCTGCAAGCCTCAGGGCTTGGTCCTTCCTCTGCATTAGCTGCTGCTCAAATGCAATTCTGAAGGCATCTGCCATTATATAAGCTTCATCTTTACTCTTCTTCAGATTTTCAGTCTGGTTTTAATTCAGAGAAAATTGAAAGTATATTAAGCAATTTGGAAGCAACAGCAGATTTAAAATGTATATTAAGAGACAGACTGAAGCCATTAACAGAGACAACTTTTAAATAAATAAAATCAAGAAAGTAGTAGAAACCAAACAAAGTGCTTTCTTTCCACAGTAAGAAATACATTTTGAAATGTGTATCGAAGTTCTTACCATTCCTTTTCTGCGCATGCACACACCACCACCCATCTACACAGACAAGCTGACAGCAGTGTCTATTTATCTCTGCGCATGCAGAAAAGCTTGAGGAGGGCATTAATGTCCCATGCTGGTCGGGCCAGGAGCAAAAGGAGCAAGAGAATGCTATCTCCACCGGGGATAATCACTTTGGTACAAAAGGGACATGACAGTACTTCTCTTCAAAACCCATAGGTCAGCTGGAACTTCTGCAGTGAGACCACGAGGATGGTTACCACATTTGCAGAGTCAAACACAAATTAGAATGAAAATTTTAAAACTGTAGAATTTCACTAAATTAAAAACCTTAAGAGCTTGAAAATCATGTTATCAGCTTAAGTGTGATGTAAATAGAAAGTTTTCAGCAAGGTCAGGTCCTGACCTAGCTGGGTGAACGGGCTTGTGAGTGCTGATGTCAATGTGAGGGAGGGGTGGAATGCACGGCCAGGAAGGAAGGGAAAGGGTCAGTGGTAGTCCACACTCACACTGTGTACACATTTATAGAGTGCATACACTTAGAGTGTTTTTGACTTTTCTTGGATTCAAAAATATGGGTGGAAGGAAAAAGAATGAGAATTTTTTTTACTAGCAATGCTGACTGATATCATAATTACAGTTTTATATCAGCAAAAGTTAGGGCATTACAAGCATTACAAACATACATTACATTATTTCTGAGAAGCATTCTTGTTTTAAGACACATTAGATTGTGTAAATTGCAGTAGAGTGTTTCTGGCTTTATTTGGTTTTGAGCACAAGCACCCCTCTGCTTGTTCATATCTAAGCCAAGCAGCATTACCTCTTGCTTGAGATGAAGAAGCTGCTTTCGAGTTACAGCTGCCATTTTAGCACAGGGACAAGGTTGCCCCCCAGAAGTATTGCAGGTGCAGGCTCCAAGAACTGCCAGCTTAAAATCCAAAACAAAACACCAGTTAAGTATCTATCTGCATACACAACGCAATCCAAGAGATGCCACATGACTAGCAAAAAACCATCCTGAAACTACAAAGGGAGCGTGAGGGTCAGGGGAAGCAAGCTACAAGAGATTTAGGCATGGTTTCTTTTGACTCACAACCACACGCCTGAAACGTATTTTCCTGCAAGATAACCTAAAGGCAAAAATTGTCGGCCTGTGTATGCTAGTCCCTGCAGACCTCATTAGAATTTTTTTTCACTCAATAAAGTAAAGCAGTAGGCGTAGGAGTTAAGAATTAAGATATTAGGAAGAAAAAAATAAGCATGCTGGCTTGTGAAAGATAGCCTGATCCCCCTCCTGTCTACTCTCTCTTTGCAAGATAGGAATTGTAACACACCAGAAATTATAAAACTAATTAACAGGCATGCAAGGGCTTATTGTCATTAGCTAAAAATGGGTCCAAAGAAACAGTTAAATAATCAGTAAGCAAAATTTATCTATGTATTTTGAATATAAACATATCTTTGAACCAGACATTTTGAAAAACGTGTAAGCCATACTTACTTCAAGACCTGTAAAATCTGTAATGTCACCTTTACTCAAGGACATGTTTTCCTGAACAACCTTCTGTTGTTTCACATCTAGCATTGCAAGAAATTCCAAGCACTGCTGATTCAGGACTATGAAATAAAACAAGGACAGTGATTAAAAAGTCTGCTGCTCCGATTTCTTAATTTCTGGGTTTAACTACACCCAAATTAAGCAGTTCTGTAGTTTAAGCATCACTTTGGGAATGTGATGAGACTATGTAGATCTAGAAACTCAGATCCCAGTTGTCTTTCCTCTGTGTTTTCCTAGAGGTAATGACCCACTTACAGAGATACCGACTCACATGTTACTGTGCCTCAGCACTAAGGGCTCATCTCTTTGTACACTTACACCTAAGGCAGCTGCTTTTTTAGAATAGCACAATATTGGGAAAATAATGATGTATGTCAGCTGTTTTAAAGCTTTTTGGAAACCAAAAATTAGGGAAAGGGGCTTGAGCCATCTGACTCAGCCAGACACCTGCACAACCTGCAGTTTGAAAACCTCCACTATAAAGCCCACAGGCTTAATACCTCAAAGTTTGTGCTATGGGAATCTTGAAGTGGGTATGTTAAAAGCGAACACCTCTGACGCAGATTGTCATTGTACTCGGTGGCTCCCCTGGCTGCTGTTGCCTCCTTCCAGGACACAACCGGGAGCACAGACCGGTTGTTTCCCTCCACACCCAGGGTGTCACCATGCCAGTGAAATAAGATAGGTGTACTTCTTTCACACCTGATCTACTCTTTAAGCTACGCATACCTGACTTTTCCTATCATTTCATGGCTTTTTTTTCAGTTCAAGTGACAATGTGAGAAGAAAAACAAACACAAGTGGTCTGTTTAAAGAGGGTTTCTGCATATCCACTAATATCAGCTGCCAGTAACACGAGACTTATCCCGACAGAAAGCTTCCTTCATAGCTAAATCCTGAATTATCCCTGACAAACAGCATGTGAAGAGGAATAGCTGTTGGTGGCTTACTTGCATTTTCAGCTTTAAGAGTTTTAACTTCTTCAGTTCTCAGTTTCAATGCTTCCTTAAGAGCTGCATTTTCACAATATATCCTGCAGAAGTTAGAAAAAGGCTGTATTATCTTTTAAAAAATGTTTTAAAATGGGCACTCAAATGACAAAAAAAAATAGGCTGTTAAAACACTGCATCTAGTACTTCTGCAAATTAAAATTAGGATTACTGACAAGACTGAAGAAAAAAAATCAAAACTGAAAAGAGCTGAGTATTCGGTTTGACAAGATATTATCCATGCAGCATTATACGAGCAGTTTCCTCATTTGCATACTTTTTTATGGAAAATATTGTAGAATTTTTCCATAACAGCATCTGTACCAATAATATGTAGTATGTTGTTAGACCCAGATCTGCCAGCCAGGGGCCAATAAGCAACCTAAAACTACTCCTACCTAACTCTCTGAAGAAAGTTCTGTGTGTAGGCTTGGTCTGACTGGCACGGAACCAAGGCTAAGAAAGCAGGCTACGCCAGGCTGGCTTCTGCGGCGTCACTCCTCGTTATCCAGGCTGCAGATGGCTGTGCAGGGAGCAAAACCAAGAACCTCTGCACCCACACAGAGGTTTCTCTGCAACCCAGATAGCATGCGCTGTTCAAACAGGCTCACCTTGTCCATGAAACCACACCTTCAAACAACCAATTTAAACACGTCCAAGTATGTTCAAGTGAATGTTAAAAAAGAAAATTAAAAAAAAATCATTCATATCTAAGTAGACGGTGCCAACAACTTCGGAGTTTAACCAGAGGTGAGTTGAAGTACCACATCACCATTAGAAACTCAAAGAAATTTGTAACTATGAACATCTGGAACACCTGCTAGAAATGTCTTACTTCCTTGAAAGAAAAAAACTGTTATTGGACATGTGACAACATGGCTCTGGTCTTAATTTTAGAAAGTAAACTTCCTGTATTCTTGATACTGTTCTCAAGAACAGCTGTACTTGCAAGCATTGCAAGCTGAGAACATACAATATGCATTTATAATGCATTTTTCCTTGAAGTGTTTAAGTATTTCCTTCTTGAATAGAAAAGTGGCAATCTAAAGTCCTAAATGTTAAAGCAGTACAAGTTTTTTGGTGCATCCCTTCAGCTGTCAGTAAACGCAGCATACTGTAAATTCATGGTTTTGTTTAAAACTAAATAGTAACCTGAATTATTTCACTTGAATAAACATAAGGGAAAGACACATTCTTCTCATCCTGCTGTCTCAGACATCAGAAAGCCTTTTTACAAAGCGGACTGAGTTCCTGGCTCGCAGTTTTTTGAAGCCACGTCTCTAGCTTTCAACAGTGAACAGTAGTTTTGTTGCTCTGAACTACCTGGCTACACTTCCTACTCTTTCAAGTCAGGAAAGC
The DNA here is from genome assembly GCA_013401315.1 of Balaeniceps rex. Taxonomy (NCBI): domain Eukaryota; kingdom Metazoa; phylum Chordata; class Aves; order Pelecaniformes; family Balaenicipitidae; genus Balaeniceps; species Balaeniceps rex. Next base: position 14,385 of record VYZW01007502.1, on the reverse strand, counting down.
CAAAGAGTTTTTCAAGAGGTATCCCTTAACAAGCGTAACTAAGTTAACCGGCGAACAAGATAGAATATCTTAACACAACTCTTCTTACAAATGAATAGTTTGTAAACTTTTGGCTTATTCTTTGATTCAAAGTTTGAAAATTTTAGATAAAAATCTCCGCTGAAATAATTATAAATCTGATGGGTAGAGATCAGAGATATCATTTCTACGTTTAAATAAGTGAGCCTGCTGGTCACATTTTTCAAGGTCTGTTACTGCGTTATTAGCTCAGTGCCTCTGGCATCTTCTGCTTGCCTAACCACACCTGCTGTCCGTCCAGAGTAACTCTTATTTAAACAAAGAACCAGTTGATCAGCCTCTCTCAAAAGCATTCCATTTTACCTGTATGTATGCTCATACCTACAATGCAAGAAAATGAAGCAATGATTAACCAGCAAATGATATTTCCACATGCATGCACATACCATTATTTCCTATGCCTCATTTACATTTAAAGTAAATAAGGGTAGTCTGGCTCCAGCTGGCTAACATAACAACGTAATAGGATGAAAATGAAAACTCAGCCTAGCAAAGCTAGCCTAAGAATCGAGACTTGATAATTTTAGTAGTTTTAACTGAAAAATACAAGTGTGACTAGCAGAAAATTAAATAAGTCTTTCCAAATCTGGAAGGAAATTAGGAAAACACAAAAACCCCAGAAAACCCGATGAAGCAAACTTGGAACACATGAAAGATGCCATATAGCATTCAATGCAATTAACCCCCCCCCGCAAGACACACAGTGTAAGTCAAATACCTGTCATATTTTTCTGTCCATGTGTCTTCTATGTTTTTAAATCTATCCTGATCAAATTCAATTTCCCATTGCAAAATATTTATTTCCTGTGGAAACAAAACAAACCTGCAGCAGTTCATTACAAGCCTCCCATCAAATATAAGAAGAGGAACTGCTGGTGCTGAGTTTGGCACTGGCAGAGATCTAGGTGACCAACGATGATAACAATCTATGATAGTGTTAAAAATGCATTTAATGCCAGACACCAAAAAGTTTCTGCATCACTGATCTATGGATTCCAGACCATGTTTCATGAACTAATGCTTGTAGTCGCTTATGAGGAAAACAAACCCACACTGATCACAATTCCCTGTCCCCTTACTGTTCTGTGGAAAGGTCATGCAGGAAGAAAAACAAAGCATAAAACTCAGTTTAACAAGGTAGCTCAACCCTCCTCCTCCTCCCCATCCTCCCTATGAAAATTGGGCAACCATTTCTTAGACTTGTTGGGAAGTTCCAGCTTAATAACTAAGAAATAGTGAAACTCACAACAAAGACCAACTGAAAGTACAGAGAGAACTCTAGTAACTTTCAGGTGTTATTTGTACACACTATAGCATGAAAACATTTAGATCAAAAGAGTGATACGCTAACATTTTCCCTTTCTACTAAAAAAGAATATGAATACTTCAAAAAAAACCCCTGGAACTAATGGCAGATTTGTACTGATTTTAAATAAACAGTCTGATAACCCCTTATTAATAGCAATGGACTTCTGTGGCTTTGCACAGGTGTGAAGGAAACACGCACCCTTACCTTTTCTAAAGTTCTCTTTTCTTCCTCAGTTTTTTGAAGCATTGCTTTTGTATGACTAGTAGCTTTATCAAATACTGCCTGCAAAAAAAAAAAAGCATAACTGTCAAATACTGCAATTAAGTTCACTTAATTTGGCTTTAGCCAAATTTTCAGTTTTACGTCAAGAGAAGTTCACATTCTTAGTTAAACAGGAGTGTGCAGAATTACAAACACTAGCAACTTGCTTGTAAGTCGCAGTGGGTTCTAATTTCAAGTCACTAAATAGCTATGTTACGTAACAAACTTGTGTTTCAATCCCATAATCTTTTCTATTGAATAATGTAGCATCATTTAAAATGAGAGCATGTCTTCTTTAGGGCTTGGCCACAAAATCAGCTCTTAAAAAATGGGTTACAACATACTTACACTTTGATCCAGGTGTATCTTACAAAGAATGCCTGAGGGTAGAAACTGCAGAACTATAAATGGGTTATGCAAGCAGGCTAAAAAACAGGAACTGATTTCAACATAATTCATTGTGACAGCGAATAAAAGTATTACAAACTGTGAACAAAAGACTGACCTAACATTCAACGTATACTGTCCTCTAAGACAACAGCTGGAGTAGTCAACTGAAAATATCTGTGCTTTGCAGCAGAATTTCAAGCACTGGCAAAATCCATAATTTAAAGGACTGGAAAGAAGGCCTTATTCTTTAAGTTAAATAGCTAAATCTTCAAGGATAGTTGAAGATAAAATTATGAGAATTTGCTACAACAGTAAAGTCTTCTTAAATAACCACAATGGTTCCATGCAGAAAAAGTAGTAAATCATAGAAGCCGAGTCTGTAGACACTTGCGGACTCAATGCTTTAAATTATAGCCCTGGATGAACTTAAGGTTTGGGGGGTTTTGATGAGGAGCAGCAGGAAGATTTCTTCTGTTTTCTTTCCTTTATCACTAAGTACCTAAACGATTTCTGAAAAACTCCTACCATGCTCTGCAGAATTCTTAGGGCTTCATCTTTTCCTTCAAGCTGTCTTTGTGACACTTCAAGCTCAACTTTCAAAATTGCAATTTCCTGAAGCAAAATAAAACAGGTACACTGAGTAAAAGTCAAGGTAATCCTGTTAAAACTCGACTGTAACAGCAACATAAATTCGCCCTCTTCAAAAAACAAATATGATTCTTTTCTGGCTAATAGCTTGCTTGCAATGAAGAAATGTTAACAGTGCATGTTAGCACAAAATCCTTAAAGAAGAATACTTGTAATTATTATTCCTTCTGTTCTCTTCCAGTGTATTTGGAAAATAAACCACTGAATACTGCAGTTCTTCCTTGCTAAAGGAGTTGTATATACCAACGCAGGTCTGGAGCTTTAAAAGAAGTACGCAAAACAGAATAGCAGATATACATGCATGCAAGTGCACGCAGCAGACACAAAATATAGTAAATATTACTATATACGTATAGTATAAATGCGATATTAATATAATGTACTACATATTATACAAAATATCCATACTCTGTAGCGCAGATATCATGTTAGGACTGTTAGGTCAAAACCAGTACTTGCTGAGAACAAAATGACGACAACAACAGAACTGATTCCTGCTCTGGGTACGTGCCAATCACGCCTTTATGTAACATTCCCCATTTCAGAAGAAAGCAGTTTTTCAATTTCCAAGTGTTAAAAGAAAATATACTGCTTTGTATATCTTTCCTTAACCCCTATGTAGGTCACTCAGTTGTTCACCTGCAGTCATACAGAACATTTTCCATAGTTCTTCCCAATCTATTACTTCAGTGATTGATACTGAAATTGTATCTGGGAGCAGTGGCAATTTATCAGTTTTGTCGAATTGAAAATGCATGAGGTTCCCTGACATTTTAACTTGCTGTGCACTGAAAGTTCTTCATCCTAAGAGAGCCTGAAAATGACATACCATGGGACTATCCCGAGGTTAAAGAACGCAGTGCAGATGAAGTGCCTATTTTCACAGCAGAGATCACTCTGCTTTTTCTGCCCAGACTGATGCCAATGCATCAACACATTTAACCACAGTAAAATTAAAATGTAAGAGTTAACTACTTTTCAACAAAAATGCAGTAAACACCCAAAGACTATTCTGTTTACGCTGCAGATTTTCAGGACCAAAGCTTAATAAAAAAGAAAACCTGCTAGAAAAGGAGTACAACCCTTTTAATATTCTCTAAGTCTTTAAAAATACTCCTCCCCCCCCCC
>VYZW01007500.1:11405-30348 GCA_013401315.1 Balaeniceps rex | reverse complement strand
GCAGCGGTTTAACTAGTTCAGTCCTTGATGCTATTGGACATTGTAGGAAAAGCTATGGAAGTCCTGCTTTCCTTTCCATGTGCTGCTCTGTAGAAGGGGCCATCTGGTACAGAAAGGTGTTGGTGACAGTGTTGCTGGCCATCTTCTCTAGAAGGCAAAGATGAGGCTGCTGTCTTCCCTTTTGACCAGGGTCAAGGCTGGCTCCAGCTGGTGCTCAATTCCAGCTGTGCTGGCAGGTCGTCGTTTGATTCCCTGCACTTGGTACTACAATCCTGTTCACGTCAGATCTTTGTTCAGAAGGAAGGAATGCGCTAATACACAGTAGAATCTGTCTTACTGTGTGCTTAGGTAGAGCTGTTGGTCTATTAGTGTCTTTTGTATTAGTCCACATTGTAAGTGTTGCGATTTGGCTTAAGTGTAAACATGGAATGGACCTGGAGCCTGACACGGTGGAGTTGCAGCTATTGGTTGCAAAAACTTTGACGGGCCGGAGTTCGCAGCCGCATTAAGATAGAGCATAACTGGGAGTATCTGGAAGCTGAGCACATATTTTCACTTGAACCGTTTTCTTCTCACACAGCTGCAGTGGTAGGAGATGAGGTAGCACTAAATGATTATAATACCGACAGCGCTGTGTTTCTTTATGCTGCTTTAGTTCCTGCGTTGTGACTATCTCAGCAGTCTGCAAACACTGCAGGCACGACCACGTTCATTGTTTCAAACAACGGTGTTTCAACACGCAGACCACCCGCTGACCGAGAGTTATGGTAGATTATGAAGAATCTTCCACAGTGCAGAAGGTGCTGAGCAGCTAACTAGCAGAGTTGCTTCAGTTATTGAACTTAAAGTACTGAAGTGAACTGGCTAAATAGGCTTCTGCATCTGCATTGCAGATTTGCACTCATCTAGTAGATCGATGTTAGGCTTGGCTATGCTAATGCAATTTTTCTACTGGACCGCAGTTANGGGGTATGATCCAGGGAAGTTCATACAGCACTGGAGACAACTTGGGAACAACTGATTGACTAAAATGTGACAGTGTGGAAACTGAAAATTGAGGGGAAGGTAAAGTAACACATTATTATGGTGCTGTATGGTTGCCTTTAACTGAATATACAGGAAACGCCATCATAAAAGACAAAAGTAAAACATGCCTTCCCTATTTGCTGGAAAAAGGACTTTGTGCCTACTGAAAAATCCAGACATTTCCAAAATTCAGACGTTGCTGGAGAAATAATAAGCAAACGAATGTGTCCTTTCTGAAAACCTTTCTTGATCCAGAGGATGCAGTTCGTTCTTTGCCTGTTTGCCTTCACTAACTTCTGTGGAGCCAGTGCAGTTAGACTAGATGTCAGGCCAGACACAACTGTTTGTGATATTGTTTGCACACAAAGCAAGGTGTGGCGTAAGAAGTAGCTTTCAACACAAAAGCAAATGACAAACAATAGATATCATTAATAGAAAAAAATGTTGTGTTGGTTTATTCAGCCAACAACTTTACAAGTTAAAAAGTCCCGTAATGCCTGAACAAACCATGTCCTTTATCAACTTGACACAGTCATTGATTCCTAAAATTTTAGATCATGTGGGAACTGCTGGACTCAAACTCGTTTAGGACCCACCAGCACAGCCACATGGGATTGGCACTTTCACCATTTAACATGGCTCTGCGAGGCAGCTGCAGATCATTTACTCTGTCTCCTGAGTCACAGTTTAGGAACCCTTAATCCAAAACGAATGCTGTAAATCATCCCCTGTGGACCCGGCGAAGTCATCTGAGCTGAAGACGGATGGGAAATTACAACAATTTGCAAGAGAGATGTTTCAGAGAGGTTCTGCTTTTCGTGATTTGTACTCCTAACTCAGGGAGGGGGAGCTGGAGATTTAACTCTCTTGCAGACGACGGCTCAGAGCCTGTGCTCAGAGTTTCACTGGAGTTTCCCGAACTCAGTGTGGTATGTGTGCATCATGGGGCGGTGGAAAAACAAGTCACGCATTCTCTAGCCAGTCACCATGGGCTTTCTTCCTGTTTGAAGGGAACTGAACACTTTACGTTCTTTTCCTTGTCGCTGGTTGTGCTGTCATAAATGAGCAACACAAGGTTATATGTAAGTTGAACAATTCAATGCTTGTGTGTTTGTGGAGGCAAATGTTCGGAGTAGAGTCAAACACGTAGGAAACAAAATCCTGCTAGAAAGTGAATCTGTTTCTCCTTGCCTGCTCCTCCCCTCTGCTGCCCAGGCAGCTTTTCTGCCAGAAGTGCACACCCAGATTGACTTTTAAGAAGGGCGCAGCTTTGTTGAAATGGTTTAACTACACAGATGCCGTGCTGTCCCTCACCCCGTAGGGAGGGGGGGTACAGAGGCGCCGGTGGGAGCACAGTCTCTGGACAGACTCTGGCTTTTTCTATGTCTATTAAGATGTTCTGGATTCACTTTAACCCCTTCCTTGTCTTGCTGGCACAAATTGTGAAGAATTTAAAACATTGCCAGTTCCTAAGTCTGGGTTCTGCTGTCCTGGCATCTGTTACTATTCAGAATGAGGATACTTGCATTTTCTTGCTGGCTGTGTTCGCTGTATCTTTAGCATAACCATATAATTATCTCTAGCCTTTTTTCCCCCAACATTCACAAAAAGTCCCTGGGGAACTAAAGCCATGGTTGTGTGAATTCAAGAGAAGCAAGGAATAGTAAAGGAGCTGCTGCATATCAATTACTAAAGACACAAGGCAGATGCACTTTCTCATCTTGCACAGTTAAGACGACTAACGTGGAGCTTTTGCTTTTCTTTTTAATAACCTTTTGAAGGATGGCTGTTTTCTGTATAGCCTTTGCAAGCACCGAGTTTTGCAATTCAGAAATACTAACAAGTCTTAAGTATTTATTAATTCAGCAAAGATGGTTGTTTTTGTTCATGGCTGGAAGGGATTCATTGAAACCACAACCTCCAGATGTCCCAGGGACTGTGGTTTGCCTTGAGCTGTCATGGGGAGGGAGAAGAGAGAATATGATGCTTTAGAAAGTAAATACAGAGTTAAAGTGCCTGTATGGGCAGCGCGCCATTTTGAGGGAAAAGGCAGGATCCGAACGGTCTTTTGTTTAATTACAAAAAATCAAAGCATAGCACCATGAAAAGCAAACAGATTTGTTAACTTGTCAATTACTTGATTGATCTGGTATTGTAAAAAAAAAAACAAAACCCTGCTGATATCTATGTTTAATGTTGAACAGCAAATGTTGAAGAGTTGGTAAAATGACTGTGTCACTCATGCCTGAGCAGCAAACAACGTAAAAGGCTCTTTTCCTAACTGTGGTGCGTGGAAACAGGCCTGTAACCGTGCCAGAAAATTAGGTATAAACAGCGCAAGTGAGCAGCTTTGGGAGGGCTGCTGTGGTAGAAGATGAGGAAGAGGATGGGCCCCACTCCACATCTGCATCTCCATGCCCGACCTGCAGCAGTGTAAATCTCTTGATGTAAGGACTTAGTCTGTTGCTGATAATCACTGATTTCAGCCATTCTTTCATTAAATCTATCCCTAGTTGGTGAACTTCTCTTGAGACTGGCTATAACACTTTCCAATTAATTTTTATTGACGTATCTTTGTATTCTTTTAAAAGGAAAACTTCCCAGCGCTGCTGAGGTAAGGCAGTTAGTGTTAAAGGTGAGGTGTTCCCAGAGTAAAAAATTTGCTGAATTGTGGAATATATAGGCAAACTGGTGAAAAAAATAACCCTCAGCAAGGTCACTTACTCTAACTACTTGACTGTACTTTCTCAGGTAAATAAAAAAGAGCCTTTTTTTAGTCCAGTGGGTGAGTGAAAAAATATTTTTTGTAGGATTCAAATGTACATCCTGGAATTAAGACATGAAAAAGGGACTTTTTTTGTCTCTGAAAAAGAAATTGCTTTTCATATTCACTAAAGGGTACTTCAGGGATTTAGCTTCCCAGAACATGGTTCGTTTTTACCATGTTCTTGCCCTTTGGAGTCAGATACAGTCTACTACATTTTGAGAAGTTATGAGTTTCCTTCAGAGTTTTCTTCAGAGAATGAATTGTAGCTCTGTGCTTGGATTTTCCAGTAGTCATGTTAAAAAAAAAAAAAAAAAAGGTACCAAAAATTTTGACAGTGACATATGAGACCAGGAAGATCGGAGCTGTTTGTGTTACGTAAAAAATTTATAAAAGAGCTTCAGAAAAGGACTGTAGTGACTGGGATACTGTGGGGGGTTTTATTTATTTATTCCCCCCCCCCCCCCAAAAGGAGGCGAAAGCACAGTTCTAACTTTGCAAGCTGTGCTTATGTCTCTGTGGCTGTTCTGTGACGTGCAGCTCCACATGTCCCCTAACCGTTATGGTAGACTCTGTCTGCTGTTGAAGAGGAATGAAAAGGAAAGTAAGGTATCCCAGAGTTTAAGACATTTTCTAGTATAAGCCAAAACTAGTTTGCTTGTGGTATACGATTTTCAGGAAATATTCAAGGGAGGAAGGGCAGGAAGGATAAGGGGTTCATTCAGAAAAACTGAACAGTAAATTATTTTCATTACACTGTGACAACTGTTCAGCAAGAAGTAAATGTCCATATTTTTCTGAAAAGCAAAACCATGGTCCCCACTCTTTAAATTAAATCAAGGGGAGGAAAAAGCATGAATTATGAACTTTAGCAAAGTTCAAGAGCAACTGGGTATTTAAAAAGTACACATACTAGTTCTAACTATTGCTATTGGAAGCAATGGTAGAACTCCACAGACAAAACATCCCACAGTTCAGATCTGTATCCAAACCTCTTGCTTGAAAGTTTGGCCTGGAAATTTCTCAACAGTTAAATCATGAGATGCTTGACGCTTCTCATTCTGATCCCAGCTGGGAATCTGGAAAGTGTAATGCTTAAACTGAATATTCGCTTTGATTCTTGGAAATGGGAGTAAGTTTCATCAAGAAACTGTTTCTTTTTTTTTTTTTTTTTCCCCGAATTGGTTTGCCTATTGCATATCGTTAGCAGATGGTGACACATATGCCATTTCCATAGTCTTCTATTTCGGTACAGGAGCTGCTAATTGTCCCATTTTGACTTGGGAGTGTATTAGGCTTTGTTAATGCATCTCAGGTAATTGTAATCCTGGTTTATGTTCCTGAATTATGGCAACAGAGTTGGAAGATTTTTAGTTCATCGGGGCCAGAGCATAACTGTACCTTTTTTGATAATTTTGCGGTTCTTCCAAAAAAACACCCCCCTAAAATCACAAACCCATAGGCTTTTAGTGAATACTGACGTATTAGTGGAGAACGTGACAAAACAGCTACCCTGTGTCCACTGCAGTATGTGAGCAAGCTCCTCCTCTGTCTTTAAAAATGGTGGCTTTTGGGGTAGAGCAAATAATACACAAGTAGAGCAATGACACTTCCCCCTGCCATCGTGGCTACCGGTGAGATCCCCGCCTTGTTGCACTTCAGAGTGGAGTTGGCAAGAAACCAATGTACATACCAGGTTGAATCCCATTTCCCTGTCTCTGTAATTGAGATGCTATCGTCTCTTAGGATGTTTTCTAAGCAAAGTAATTTTGTTTTCTGTCAACCTGCATTGAATACCTGTGCACCAAAACAAATATTTTGTCCCTTTATATTTTGTCCAAGCTGACAGAAACATTTAGACCTAAGATGGTGATGCTATGTTTCATCATTTAGATAAAAAAAATGACTGTTAATGTGGCAGTCGCTATGGATTGTTTTAGGTTTTTATTGCTCCCCAAAAGCATTTTTGTTTTTGATAGGTCCTGTAATAAGATTTTACCTGCAGGAGAAGCTGCCTCCAGAAGCCTGTCCTAATCCTGTTAGATGGCGAGCAGAGATGTTGCAGTCGTTGGTGTGCAGGCAGGGTAGGCTTGGGACTCGGGCTTGGTTTGTGCTGTTAAAATTGGAAACGCTTGATCTAAGCCAGGGGATCACCGTCACTTGTTTGAGAAGACTGTGGTGTGCTTCTACCTTAGTGGCTCTTTTTGGTATCTGTGCATGGGAACAGCCGCAAATCCCCTGCATGTGTCACCTTTGCCTCTGAGCCTGGGACATCTACCTGCAGACCTGCCCATGGGCTGCGAGACCTGCAGAGGCACCTGGGAATGCCTTTGCGTTGCCACACACCCAAATTAAAGCAGCGATAGCAGCATGTTCCTCTGCTGCGTGAGGACGTGTACGTTACTGCTCAGTCATTTAATTTAGCAACTGGACAATGGGAGGGAGAAAAGAGGAGACAGAGCCTGAAAGTTATTCAGTGATTTCTCTGGGAGACTCAAGGAAAGGAGGATAGCTCCGCAGAGGGGAAGACGAGACAGATTTCTAGTAGAGGTGTTCAGAAAAAGGCTGTTCTGACCCTGCTGCTTCCCAAAACTAGAAAGGGGAATGAAGATGGTGATGTTACTGAGGAAGGGTGGAGACAGTGAGAACAAGTTAAAGTTTGATGTGTTTCTTCCTTTGATGAATGCAAATGGAGGAATGCATTCAGTTTTGTAACATTTCCACCGGGCTAAGCAATGTCGTTTTGTTTTATTGTTATTACACCTTTGGTTTCATTTTGAACTGCATACATCTCTCGCTCACGATATAATCTTACACGTTTGCTTGCTGGCTTGTGTGTCCCACTACCCTCTGCTGGAAGAAATGGGGATTTTTCAGCTGTGTCCTTGTGCCCCGAAACAGTCCCAGTCCTCCAGCAGAAATGGGCTGTGAACTGGTTTGGGAGGACCCCAATTCTGCCCTGCTGTTGCTGGCATCCATCCTGCAGAGACAAGACCTGGTGTATAAAATGTTGCTTGGTTTCAGAACAGCACATGGCCGGGCAAGGTGGTACGCATGGAGTCTGCGATAGCAGGGTGCTGAATTGGATGATGTGTCCTATGGTTTTGTTACCTTGGCCATAGTTGTTAGGTGTGTTCCAGTTTATAATTAAAGGAGTTGCCAAAATAGGCTAAATCACTGATGACTCTCCTCTGATGTCCTGTCGTGAGAGGTGGCTGGTACCAGCTGGTGGCTTGGGAAGGGGTAAAACATCCCAAAGCAGGTGGCCACAGGGGCACGTTCTTCCCAAATGCAAAGTTTGCTTTATAGGTTGAAACATGAAGGTCTCTTGCATTTTTCTTTTCTTAAATCTCAGCTAAAGTAATTTTGATTTTTTTTCCCTGCTTAAAATCTTAATGTATTAAGGCCCTCTTATACCAGCTATGCAAATGTACCTTTTCAGTGTAGTGAGAATAAGATGCATAAATGTCATGCTCCCAGTTCAGACTTCCATAAAACCCCTTCGGGAGGATATTCCAGAGGGAAATTAAAGATGGGATTCTAAGAGGGGTTTTTGTTTTATTATTGCGTATTTGCTCCACTACTTGATATATGAGAATGTTTACACTTTCTACACTATCTTCTATCTATTTGCAATAGAAGTACCTCTGTCTCTTTGTTTTGTTCATCTCTTCTGTAAAATATGAAATCCCTAATCTTTCTGGTTCATACAGGGAAACCTTTCAATAACTGCAGTAATTTTGCTGCATATGTGTCTAGAAATCTTCCAACAAGAGAGTTGAGATTAGGACTGGCTTCCTTTCCCTGCATAAGCAAGCTATTGCATAGATAAAAGAACCTGCGTAGCAGCTCTGAAGCGTGTTATTCAGGCCATGGACAGGTATTGTTTCCAGATTTCAAAGGCAATACCTGATCCAGACAAGTCTGCAAGAACCTCTGGTCTTAATTAGTTGTAAATTTCCTGAACAGCGCTCTCAAGTCATGGAAGAAATTTAACTGCTATTACCAGCCTCACAGGATTTTCCTTCCCCTCCTTTGTGCAAGTCTCTCTAGCTGCCCCAGCACTGCAAAGAGCAGCTGGCAGATTTGTCAGAGCCGGTGGATATCGGGGTGCGTGCCCTACCCAAACACCTGAATCGTGGCGGCAGTGCCAGACCTTGCCTGCAGCTGGATGGTCCTTGATGTCCTTCCAGCTCAGGCCATGCAACATCCCTGACAGGGCCAGCTGGCATCTCCCTGCCAGTTCATGGAGCAAGTGGCACACGTGGTAGAGAGATAAGATCCTCCAATAAGATATTCCCCACTAGCATCCGCTGCCCCAAGCAGCCCCTGCAGCTCTTTCCAGTGCGGAGTTTTAACAAGGCAGCTTGCTCTCCGATGCAGACGTGTGACGGGCATCCTGACACCCGGGCTGTCTGGGATTAAGCTCAGACACCTGGGCTGTCTCTGCCGGTGTCCTCTGCTTTTCTTCTTTTTCCCTGCACCTCGGAAAGCACATTATGTTACCTGATTCTCTTCTAATCCACTGAGGATGTGATCACAGAGTTCAGAGCTCATATTCAACGTTTCTTAGGTATATTGGCTCATTGTTAATTTAAGTGGCACATACTTTAATCTAATAGATGCTGTCTTTTAGTTAAGTAATTTCTCCAGTAGCTGTAAAGGGATGGTATCTCGTGAAATTTAATTTCTTTCTACTGAAGCTCACGTGGAAAAGGAATATCTAAAAAGTCAAACTAACTTTTCAACAAGGGTAATACAGACTGTATCTTTTCACTGGTGATGTCACCATCCCCCTCCTTACCTCATAATATTTCTTTACCTGTTTCTCTCTCTCATCACAGCATACTTATAATGAGCCACCTTGCTTCCGCTACACCACTGTCTCATGAATTCAAACACTGAATGTGTACTAGATGTGTTCTGCCAGTATGTGGTTGGGGAATACAGTGAGCAAAGTCTACAAATCCTTCTGTGCCAGTAGCTGGGGTCACCTCAAGTGTGTCTGAATTAGGCTGCTGGTAATTTGACCTTATTTTAACTTTGTAGGAGCAGCCCACCTTACCTTTCTGCATTGCTGGTGGATTCATGTGTGTATTGGCAAGGATGAGGACAATAGGGAAAACACTGGAGAACAGCCTTCAGTCAGGGAGGATAGCTCCTCCCTGACTGTGAATTTTTTCCATCAGAAAGGCATGGGATCTGGCAAGTGCAATTCCATCTATCCAACAAAAACTTGGGTTACAGATTGCTGAGAGGTCTGGAAGATCATGAAGGTCACTAGTGGTATAAAACCCAAATAAACTGTGTTCTTCATTACTCAAGGAAATGGGACTCTGGTGGACTCAAGATGAGGGGCTGTCTCTTTTTAGCGCTGCTATAGTAGATATGGCATTAATTTAATAATTCTGATGTTTACGAATAGAAGCACAAGTTTGCATTCCACATGGCATCTTCGAAAATGCTCAGAAAAACTCAGCTTGTGTAGCATGTGTATCCCTTTCAGGCACTGTGAAGTATCTTTCGACCTCCCTGGACACCATGCTGGGCAGCTGGACTGTGATTATTGCTGGAAATGGTGCACGCGGGAGCGCAGACTGAGGGCAGTGCAGCCACATGCATTGAGAACTCGGCTGTGTTATGAGTTACTGGTTCATAAAGCATCTTTTGGAGGTAATTCTCCGATTTCCCATTTAGTAAGGTTTCTGCGGCTTGATAATTCCCTTATGTGAATTTTGGAACGGGCTGGAAGTCATTCAGCTGTTGCAGTACAGAGATGCTGGTGGCTAGCCATATGCAGACAGAACTGCAAAGGAATGTTGCTGGGCAGCAGTTCTTTATTTTTCTAACCAAATGGATTTAAAACTTCCAGTGTGACGGGGCAACTAGTGTCTCTTCTGCTGTGGTTATTTTGCAGTGACTCCTTACTGTCCTCCTCTTCTGTCGTGACCCAAAGACCACCCATACACTCAGCTCTCTATTAGCCGCTGGAAAAAGGGGGGTTTGGTTCCAGCTGCTCAGCACGGCACTGACAAAAGGTTGGTGCATGTTCGAGAAGCCCTGGATTACAATTGTCCTTGCCTCTTCCAGCTTGTGTGGCGTTGTAGGCTTTGCAAAGTCCAGGGCTGAGAAAGCAAGCCCAGGAGCTTCACGTAAGGGGGTTTGTCTCTGGATCTATGCACTTGCTCTGTAACCCACACTCAGAGTCCGCTCTGATTTGCCCACGCACTGGCAATTGGCTCCTTTCCCTGAGGCACCAGAGGGTTTACTGCTGCTCAGGGTGACTCTGCTTGCAGCCCATTAGACAACTGAAGTGCCGTGAAGACCTACTCTTTCACTTTGATGTGAGCATTATCCTTCTAATATAAAAATGTTACCGTGTACTTTGAAATCCAGCCTATATATACACCCTAGAATCAATGCGCAACGGATGCCTTCAGTTGGAGGTGCAAATAAAAAGCTGGGCATTTCAAGCGATGCTACGCTATCATAGCATATTCCTTTACAAGTACATCAAACCAAAAACTCTGCCCTGGGCTTTCATATATGTCAGTCAGTAAGTGCTAACCGGCTCTGTGGAGGTCCTTAATTCACTGCAGGACAACGCAAATTTCAAAGTGTAGAGAAGGGTTTTGCTGTTTTGATCTGTATTTGCAAATGAGCCCCGCCCCTGCCTGCCCAAGCCCTGCTGCTGTGAGCAACTGAATGCAGCTCCTGACAGTAACCTATGTCTTTGCTACTTCTAGGGGTTGCTGTACCAGGTTTCTGGGCTCCCAGCAGCTGCTGAGCCTGCAGAGAGCATCTCTGCAAAGCATGTGTGTTGAGTCCAGCACAATCCAGTCCTGTCTGCTCACCACGCACACGACGTAAAGTCACATCGTGTGTGTAGCTCGTAAGAGCATGTCCTGCCCATTGGCCGCAGGGTCAATCTGTGCCTGTGCAATAGGTCTGGGATGGCTGGACAGCTTCTGAATTTGAGCACGATGATGGATATGTTTACCCCTGTGGTTGTCTCAGAATCGGTTGTTGGTATTCTTATTCCTTCTCTATATTTCTCCCACATCAGTTCACATGACAATAGTGTCTTTTCTCAGTCTTGGAGACTGTTTGAAAAGGGAGGAAGGGAACATGCTCCAGAGCTTTCAAGCAGCTTTATGAAAAGGGTAGAGTGTATTTTACTTCAGGGGTGATGTATAGCCCAGATAAGACTTTTTGCCAAGGACCATTATATCTCAAGTTGACTTTTTAATTGATTTAGCTCCTCTGATCTGTACATTGCCAGACATGAACCACTAGCCTTTGGATGGAATCCAGGGTGTAATGGAAAGTTCACTGAAACCCCATCAGCTCTTGTTAAACCTGAGTGAATGTCAGCCCAGCACATTTCTTGTGAATAATTAAACACAGTTAAGCAGGTGATGGATTTGAACCTCTGTCTCTAGTGTTCAACTACATTTCAATTAGGAAGGGGCTCATGAAATTCTTGGGGGTTTTGGGGGTGGGTTTTGGGGGGATTTTTTGCCTCTCGTGATGGATCACTTCACCTGGACACCCAGGGTAGATGTTTTGGTATCTCCCACTTATCACCAGCATGAGCTGCTCCATGTGGCACTCAGCTCTTATGAGTTTCTGGTTTTCAGTCGTAAATTCTCCAGTATTTACTTCTCCTTTTCCCGTTTTTATGTAACGTTCGGGGTTATTATCCTTTACTTTGATATCACTTTCTATCAGTACAACTGCTGTGCTCACAGTGAGGGTGTAGTGCTATGGCAACAATGTATTATCTGCAATCTTGCCAATGAGTAAGATATGGAGCAAAAATTAGTTCATTTATCAAAATCTGATGTGGCAGTGCTGAGCAAAGGACCTAGCTCTCCTGAACCTCCTGCTATTTTCACAAGACCTGCCGTTCTGTTTCACGTCGGTTATGACACTCAGATACATTCTCTCCTGACTGTTTCCAGTGATGCCTTGTTAAAACTACAGATGTCTTAGCACCTTGGAAAATATTTTTAGATGTACAATAATCTCCAAGCTATCTTTGGTAGTGACAAAAAATGGAAAATGAGCTTTTTTTTTCCCCTTCTGTTACTATTCCAGAAAGGTACTTTTCTGTGTTTTCAGGGTAGGAAAGAGCATATAAATGGAAAAATCTCACCCAGACTGGGATATGTGAGAAATGTGTTAGATTTTCACTGCTAAAGGCTAAGAGAGCTCTGCCCTTCTCCACTCTGTGGTGCAGACTGGGCAGTGTACAGCCTTCAGGGTGCTGTCTTGCGCCTTCTCTGTCCTACGAACACGCTGGTGGAATGGGCTTTAAGGTACAATGTTTACATCTAATTCCAAATTCTTCTAAAATGGGGGTGTTCAGAATCAGTCAGTTGACAGCCCTTTCATTTCTGGTCCAGCTGGTACAGTGCTGGATTAGGAGGACTTTCAGCTCTGTGTACCTGTCTCTCTGACGTATCATCTCAGCCATCCAGACTGTTGTGCCTTTTGGGGTAGGGCAACTTTCAGGCAGCGCAGGGCTCTGGGTCCAGCTCCCAGGGTTGCTGGATATTGGGGTAGTGTTAGAAATGTTAAATCTTTGGTCAGATCTGGTGATGATTAGAAATTGTTTACATGGATTTTACAGTACACAAATTGGTACATGTTCTTAACAGTCAGGGTTTGGCTAGAAACTCTTGGAGAGGAATCAAAGCAGGAAAGGCTGCTGCAGACTTATGGACACAGTTTGAAAGTTTTCAGTGAAATTAGTACCAGTGCTTAGTCAAATTATGTTTGCTTGCTGACCCCTCTTATCTAATTAGTCCCTACTTCACTGAGGTGCTTCTACTTGCATGCACTGAATCAGCTATTTCATATTACTGATTTACCACTCTAATGGTGGAAGAAGTTGATTCAAGTTAAGAGATGCTTTCTTTTCTGTGTTACAAACCCATGCCTTCTGACTTGTGCAGAAATAAATTGTTTTGTTGCATATCAGCCATCTGTTTGAAACTGAGGGGAAGGATGTGTGGTAATCTCAGATGAAATATTAGGTGCAGCTGAGCAGCCAAATAGACAATCCTCGGGGTCATCTTATTAGCTGTGGGTAAGTATCCAAAGTTTGGGTGCCTGTCTGTACTCTTGAGGTTCCCACATCTTCTCCGTGCGCTACACAAGCGGATTTCACTGTCTTTCTGTTAGAAGGGCTGTAGCCTCCTGCTCCGTGGTCTGCTCCGTATCGCTGGCCTCCAGGCACCCAGCACCCCGAGGGAGCCTGTGCGCACACGTGCTTGCGGTGCTCCAAGCAGAGTGTAGAATGAGCCGCTGGCCTTGTTTACTAGGTAAATCACAGACACATCCTCACACAACAGCCCGTCAGCCAGAGTGGTGTGCCTCACCCCTGCCCAGTGCAGGAGAGGGTGGTGGGTGCCTGGCGCTGGGCTCCAGGGAAGTAAATACCAGGGCCACCTAACAGAGATGCTTTAAGACTTGCAAAATCAAAGGTGATCCCTTCCCTGTCCTGCAGTGGGAAGATGGTCTGTCAGTAGTTCACGTCTCATTTGCAAAAGGCCTAGCTGCTGCTGAGGGGAGAAGCAGATGGCTTTCAGTCACTCTGCAGGCCAATGTCAGAGCCAAGACTAAAACCCGGTCCTTGAAATCCCAGGCTTCATCCTCTACGGCCTACTGCCTTTCTAAGCATGTATAAAGTTTTAATAAAAAACACCAAATCTTAATTTAGAGCAGGAGTCAAGAAAACCATCCTATTCAATTACTTAATTATAGGTGAACTATAAGACACAAATGCGTCTTGCTACAAAGCACCAAGCAAAAAAGCAGAAAGGATTATTTGTTGTTTAATTTAGCAGAGAAAGGCAGCTGATGCATAAGTCTATCTGACACCTAGCAAGTTGTGTGATCCTATTTGTTAATCTTTTTAACTTTCCATTTTATTAGGATAGGGTTTCAAGAGCAAATAGAACAAATGAGATTAAATCTGTCACCCTGAATTACTCTCCTCTGACTTATGAGCAGAATCACTCTATGTTGGAGAAGTATAATTATGAGGAAAATGCTGCCTGTGTAATTGTGTGCTTCGTTCAGAAGAATTTGAGATCCATAATTATCTCTAGTATGCCACGGTGGCGTGGGTTGGCTCTTAATTTCTGCAGTAAACAAAACCATTGAAGGTTTCTCTCCTGAGCAGTTCTTGACATAGCATGGCCGGTACCCACAACAGTAGCAGTATTATCCTTCAGGTCTCCTGGTTCAAGTGAGGGATCCAAACTAACTTGGAATAGAGCACCCATCATACATTTATTTTCACATCTACCTTGAACTTAAATGTTGATTGTGCAGTGAGGAATAATGGCCATGGGGAACAGAGAATCTTCTGAGCTGTAGATATGCCAGGTGAAGCATGTCTAGCTGCTTATGCAAAAAGCAAGTCATAGCACATCTGGTGCTGTGTTCCATCACTTAACTTTTTGGTGGTCCAGGGATATTGCCTTTGACCTCTGCAATGACCGTGATTCTGCAGGTGCTCCTGCAAGCACAAAGGGTGCAGCTTTCCTTGACAATAATGAACCTGTAATAGAAAAGCTCTGGGTTAAGACTCGGTGGTTTTGCTCCTAGGTGTCAGTGTACATCAGAAATCTTGGGGTTTAGTTTTTCTCTCAGAAAAATCTGGTGTTGGTGCTCCATTAGGGAACTATACACTGCTCTTGGCTCTACTTAATTTATATGGCCCTATAAAATTTGTGGTAACGTTCATGCTATATAATTCCACTGTGAGATGAGTTGAAGACACAAAGACTGTAGCCTCTTGAAATTGTGGGTTCACACAACCAAAGAAAGCTTTGAATCTGTGTGGTGTTTATCTAGATTCGTAACAGCTTCTGTTAGAAAAAGCAACTGAAAAGTTTGGCTAGATTTGTCCCATAGATTGGCATTATTGCTGCTGGAAGCCAATCTCCTGGATGAGGATATGCACAAAGTAAAGAGAAGCGCACTACAGGTCCTCATTTCTGCAGCTTCCTTCTCTAGGCGGAGAGTGCAGAGGGTCAGAAGCCAGACTTTTGCGTGATGGATTAGTGATAAAACAACCTACCAGACTTGGATTAGAATTTCTGTTACTTTGCCTAAAATTATGTGTGCATTGGGCGAGAGGGACAGGGAGGATGCATCATTTTTTGGGAATCCTAGTAGCAATTTTATTTTCTTTTTCAGACTTTTTTACAATTATGAGCCAGGACTTGATCTCCACATCTGGTTTTATCGGTCAGTCTAGTTTACAAATGAGGCTCCTTTTGTCCCGTCTAATTTTATGTAATCTGTGATGCTGCATAAAGATTCTGGGAAGAAAAAATAGAAGGACTGTGAACAGACATTCTGGCTAATATGTGCAATGACTCACTCTATCCTTTATTTCAACTTCCGTGAAGTATTTTCAGATACACTATTTACCCATTAAATGAGCTGTTTAGTTTAGCTTATGGCTAAAGCTTTTCCTAGTATTTTGATGTATTTGTTGGGAACGTGACAAAGTAAATCACAAATGTGAACATTAACAAATGTGAACATTAACAAACGCGAACATTAACAAATGCTTGCATTTATCATCTGAGACAGTCTCTCTGATTATAATCTTGTTCTGAGTAACTAGTTATCTGTAAGAAAGAGTTTCCTGTCCCTTGATTTGCCAACATACTTGACTTTACTGCCAAGGAAATCTCTTCTCCATGATTGACAAGCAATGGGTAACTTCATAATCTTTCTCTGTGTAGGCAATTACTTCATGGGAAGAAATGAAGTCAGTCATGCCCATTGCTGAATCTAATTTTACTATAATTTAGAGGGAAGAACCCTTCCCTCGGTAGAATTCGTTCTGTAACTGCTTATTTCAGGATTTCTTTTGCTTTCCTCCAAAGGATCTGGCAGAAACTGTTGTTAGTGACAGGCCTGCAGCTTGCTTGGCAAGGTCACTGTGGCACATTTCACGGCAGGCGAGAAACTTCCGCCTTGCCTTGGTTTTCAGTCATCAGCAGCTGCTTTGAGGAAGACTGAGCATGGCGGCAAGTCACTATGACCTCGCTGCACATTGAAATTCCACCTCTTGGGGAACGAAAGGGTGTTAGGGTACCTCATGAAGTCAAGCTGTCTTCAGCTGGGTCTGTCTGAGCTAGTTCATCTCTATCAGCTTTCTCTTCTACAAGACTTGCTCCTTTACCCAAGCTCCACAACCACCTGGACAAGGTCCTGAATGCAAGAGAAACACAGAGAAATTCAGCTCTCCTCGACTGAGCTCTCAGCCCTTTCCTGTTCTCTTAATAAGTGTTAATTTCCTGGGCCTTTCCCTGCTTAAGACCAGTCCCAGGAGAAACCCCATGCTTCTGCTCCCCCTCTGTGGGCTGTAGCAAAGCATCCTTACTCAAGTGAGATTTATTTTTTCCTTCTCCCCTACTCAGCCTGGAGGTTTGGCCCCAGCCACAGACATATCTTGCTCTTGGCTTTACAGTTCATTCACCCTGGGTAGGATTTGTCCATCTTTTTCTCGCTCCAGGCCAGGCTGATGGAAGCATGCACAAGGAAAGGTCCTTTTAAAAGCTGTTTGCAGCAGTGCAATGTTAAAAGCCTGGCTGTGAAGAGGAGGGGAGCACAAAACAATCTCTTCCTGCCTGCTCACAAAGAAATGGGAGGAGAAAACGTGGTGCCCTTCTAATGCTGGCCACAAGAGCGTGTTTAGCAGTGTCTCTTCAAGGTCAGTAACACCATTCTCAGCTGTTCAAAACAGCGTATCAGTAGCAAAATCAGTGTGAATTAGATTTGGGAGAAGGCTGGTTGTTTGCTGTTGTTTTTTGTTTCTGTCCGCAGGCTTCAGCCTGGCAGACGATCAGATTCAACTGTAGGTGTAATTCAGGCAAAATACAATCCAGAATATGCGGGCCGATGTATGATTTATGCTAATGGTGGCAAGCTATTGCTGCTGAATGGCTGGCTGCTCAGCAGCCTGGGAGGAGTCCCAGCCTGTCAAGGCAGGCGGAAATCCAAGTTGCGTGTAAGACAGGCCTTGGTCCTGCCTTCCTCTTCTGGTGGGAAGTGTTCTTTGCAGCTAGAACAATTTTCCTATAACTAACAGGCATTTCTCCATCCTCTTTCCAAAGCCTCC
Organism: Balaeniceps rex; assembly: GCA_013401315.1. NCBI lineage: Eukaryota > Metazoa > Chordata > Aves > Pelecaniformes > Balaenicipitidae > Balaeniceps > Balaeniceps rex. Next base: position 13,405 of record VYZW01007500.1, on the reverse strand, counting down.
TGCTTTTTCTCCTTTGCCCATTATCTTCAGTTCCTCTCAGTTACGTTTGCCGGGTAGGCAGCAAGGCTTTCCGGTGTTTCTGAAAAGTGCCTACGTGGCATATGCCATCCACTTACTTTTCAATACTGCATTCTTACATTCTGCTGACACCTGCAGAGCCCATGCTCGGTCTGACTAAATTTTCTGCCAAGGAGAGGTTTTGTAGTGTTGGTTCTGAGTGTTATTTGGAGTTGAAAACCACTCGGTGAAGCGTAGTGAGAAGTGAGTGTGCTTCTCTTTGTACCTGCTGTGGAGATCAGTGGTTTAAGAATCCTATTCTGCTTTACACCAGTGAAAATTGAAAGTAACACCAACTGCAATAAGGCTATATAGAAGGTAAACAGAAATGCAGCAATGGGATGAAGGTTTTACACAGAGAAGCAAAATGCTAGGTTGCAAATAAGGCAATAGTGTTGCAAAGCCTTAAGAACCATGCGAACAATTGGTGCTTTCTGTGCTATGGAAGAAAGCGGCTTTACAAAGGGTGCCTGCAGTGTAGTTTACATAACTAAAACTGGCTCTATGGAAATTTCTGTTGTTAAATTGCAAATTCAGCCTTGCTGCATGGATGGTGGGGAGGGGACGAGACTACTTCTCTATGTGATGATGGTGAATGGGAAGAAACTACATGTTACAGCTGAAAGACCCCTTACCTATAACTTTTCTTCCCCACAGGTGCCCCTGGTTGACAAAAGCCATCTCCCCAGCCATCCCAGTGTACAATGGGCTCGTGTTCTTGTTTGTACTGGCAAACTTCAGCATGGCAACTTTCATGGACCCTGGAGTTTTCCCACGAGGTAACAGAGAATGGGACTGTTGTGGGGGGGATTTGAAAACCCAAGCCAAAAGAGGTGTCAGGTATCCAAATACATTGTTTGCTGACTTATCCCTGTTTTTCTGGTATTCTTTCTTGTAGACTTTATTTATTTATTTATTATACTCAGCTGGCAGTAGAGGTGGGATGGTAGTGAAATGCCGGATACCCTCCATTTCTCTTCTGAGCTAGGAGGCGTCAGCGGTCCTTGCACTTGCTCAGACTGGCAGTCGAGGGCACAGGCTTGTGTAGTATGGTTCTCCTTGAGTAGCTCTCCTGACTGATGTGATTGCAATTGCCATCCCCTGTGTCATGCTGGCACACTGGATTTAAGTCACTCTCTTCACAACAGGTGGCAGAGCGTGGTGGAGGGGAGTGACTGAACTTTCTGGAACAGCTTCGTCAAAGCAGACCTTCCAAAAAGCCTTAAAACAAATGCAAAAGCATTGAACGCTAAAAAAGATAATGATTAAGGCTTGCCTTAGAGTGTCTAAAAATGTATACATTTAGAAAGATATGCCTGCTTAAATTAGTACTGATTCACAGCTGATTAAATAGGATAAAGATCGCTCAGCTTTTGCAATGGGAACCACAGTGCAGCTATTGCTTTTAACACATCCTAATGAGAGAATTATCACCTCTTTTTATCGGTCTTCCAATAATTATTCACATGTAGTTTGCAGCGGAGACTGCTCTAGGCGGTCTTGCTAAACCAATGGATCTGTGCTCTCTGCAAGCTGTGCTTTCTCACCTCTATTCACTGAATTCAATATCTATTTTGAATTGCTACCTGACAAGAAGAAGGTACCTGTCCTGCTGGCTTCCCTGAATAGCGAGTGCCAGGTTTCTCCAGGTAGCAGGGTCTAATGATGAGCATCTGTCTGCCATTCCTTTCAGCTGAAGCTTTTGAACCCCTGATTAAGTATTGCAGCACTCCAGTTAAGGAAATAATTGTGTTTAAAGGCAAACTAAGGCAAAGGCAAGATTCAGTCATTTGTGCAAGATGAAGTGATGCAGGGTTTAGGTGCTTAAAGGTACAAATAGGTGCTAGTGAGATTTTCAAAAGAGCTTAAGCACTTGGAGCTTTTAACGAGTTTCCTGGACTTTTTAGTTCCTCCGTGGCAGCAGAGATAGCAGTGGTTAAACG